>CAKNEV010000266.1:0-40842 GCA_930272055.1 Rhizopogon roseolus | reverse complement strand
AATCTGACTTAACACACTTGCTAAGTCGTGTTAAGTCAGGTTAAGTGGTGCTAAGCATTTGTCTGATTTTCCTGATGAACCCGAGTCTAAGGAAATGAATATGGGGAATTGAATAGGGGCACGTTGCTGTCACAAGTATAATATATAATTCAAGAGACAAAAGAAACAAATTTACTGAGTTTATCAAAATAATAATAATAATAATAAAGTCTCCAGAAGTCATGTTTCAAGCATGACAAGCGGGGGTCGAAAGCGCTCTCCGTTAACCATGTTTCAAGCACGATAGGCGGGAGTACTTGTGAGAAACCCAAAAGTATGGCGGGACTAGGAATTGAACCTAGGCCTTCCCAACTCCGGGGGGATGTCTTAACCACTAGACTATCCAGCCGTTGAGGTCATTTTCCATTGCATCCAGTGTGTGGATTACTAACTTCCAACACGCTCCCTTGATCCACACAGGGGATAAGGCGCCAAATTAGGTTTCTGCAGTGGAACTTTGTGCCTGAATTAGCTCAGCGGTCATGTGACGCTAGACACTGGTAGCTGGAATGCAGGTCTGTTGCAGACGCAGGTCCATTGCGGACTCCAGGCTCAGGTCTGTAGACTGTGTGTCGCATGGAGTGTCCATAGACTAGTCCGGTCTGACGTAAGCAGGTTATGACACAGCGTATTCCCAGGGCTCATAACCTGTGAGAAACCCAAAAGTATGGCGGGACTAGGAATTGAACCTAGGCCTTCCCAACTCCGGGGGGATGTCTTAACCACTAGACTATCCAGCCGTTGAGGTCATTTTCCATTGCATCCAGTGTGTGGATTACTAACTTCCAACAGTACTTATACGATACACTACCAGATAGTTATCCGTGTTGAAAACGGAAGTATGATAACTCGAGAGAAAAAGCAAGTTTACTGAGCTTATACAAAAAGCCTCCCGCAGTCATGTTTCAAGCTTGACAGTTGGGAGTCGAACACCCCTCTCCCCCAGGCATGTTTCCAACATGAAGGCGAGAGTACTTATCCGATATACTACCAGATAGTTATCCATGTTGAAAATGGAAGTATGATAATTCGCGAGAAAAAGCAAATTTAAGCTGAGCTTATAAAAAAAGTCTCCCGAAGTCATGTTTTAAGCAGGACAGCTTGGCCAAGAGTCGAATGCCCCTCTCCCCATCCATGTTTCCAGCATGACAGGCGAGAGTACTTATCCGATATACCACCAGATACCAGATAGTTATCCATGTTGAAAACGGAGGTATGATACTAATTCGAGAGGAAAAACAAATTTAATGAGCTTGAAAAAAACAAAAACAAAAATCTCCCGGGCTCATGTTTCAAGCATGATAAGCGAGGAGTCGAACGCCGTTCTCCCTCAGCCATGTTTCAATCATGTCCAGAGGAAGTACTTATCCGATGCACTACCAGATAGTTGTTGATGTTGAAAATGGAAGCATGGTAATTCGAGACAAAAAAACAACTTTACTGAGCTTATCAAAAAAGAACTCCCGAAGTCTTGTTTCGAGCATGACAAGCGGGGAGTCGAACGCTGCCCTCCCCCAGCCATGTTTCAAGCACGACGGGCGGGAGTACTTATCCGATATACTACCACATAGTTGTTGATGTTGAAAATAGAAGTATGATAATTCAAAATACTAAAAACAAATTTGCTAAGCTTATCAGAAAAAGTCTGTAAGGTAGGGGAGACCTCACCCTCCCGCAGCCATGTTTCAAGCACGACAGGTGCTCTATAAGGAGCACGACAATGCGATGCGCAGACGCAGACGGTTCGGAAATACTCAATAAGGGGCTGGACACAATGGCCACCGACCCGCCGGCGTTTTCGAGTTTATTGTATAGAGAAGAGAAGATAGAGATAGTTCCACACGCGGAATTGATCGAACACAGAGTACATGACAAGTTCAAGAGGTTTGCTGATAATTCATGTCACCAGTATTTAGTACCAACAAAAAGGCCGTATACGTACATTACAATTTTCACAAACACTACAGAGCCACACATGCCGCACAAGTCTGACAAGTGTATGAAGTATGTACTAGTAGCATCGGCGCAAATGTTATGTATAGTAGTAGGGAATTTGAGCCCAGACACGCCGATGTTCAGCGCTCAATATTGCAATATTCAATACCGTACGCCAGATATTACACACACTTGTCAACAAAACTTCATCTTGGCTATCCCGCAGTGTTAGATGAGAGCTGTCGTCCAGCGCGTTGCATCGGCATCAGTATCAGGTATAACTATTGGCAAAATTAGCTTCATTGCCTGATAACCTTCTGACGATTCCACTGCAGTCGATGGAAAAGTGATTTCGAGTATATCTCGAGGACTGATGGTTTTAGTTGGAATCGGTACTGGTACGATATCACCTTTCTCATTCTGTACAGACAGCAATCATGGTCATCTACTCGCCCAGGACAGACGACACGCTCGCGGATGTCGAAACCTTGTCAAGCAAAATGCGAGTACTCAGTCTGCCCACTCAGATCCGAGTACTGACTGGTGTCACCACCAAACAGACTCAGCATCCGCGTCTTCGATGCTAATGGTACGATGTGGAAGTCGAGCGTCAAGGATATCTCTGGCGAGGTTCTCTGTGTCTCCCAGTTCACACTGATGGCGAACACTGCCAAGGGGAACAAGCCAGACTTTCATCGCGCAATGGTACGACAAGTCCCCTTCTATGCTTTCCCGACAATTCAGCAGCTATCACACTTGTTCTCTGTAGTCCGCGAATGCCTCCAGAGAACTATATGCTTCATTCATCGAGAAGATACGGCAGCTCTATGTGCCAGATCGAATACAAGGTCAGCTCTGTCCCAGCTGAACGCATTTTCCCATGATTGACATGCTTTCTAGATGGACAATTCGGGGCTATGATGAACGTTTCGCTGACAAACGAGGTATGTAACACATATGCCTACTTAGGCTTTTCTATTCGAAGTGATGTTTCATCTGCATAGGGACCTGTTACTCTGACGTTGGATACTCGGAAGTTCGAGTATATTTCAGTTCCAGGGGGTCCAAGCGGAAAGAAATCGAGCGAGAATAGCAACGACGATAAGAACCGAACGGTTGATATTGTTCCCTCGAGACCCACAGCCAGTGCCACTCCAGCCACGAGTGTCGTAGACGTTTCATAGTGAGCTGTTGTATCATCATAACAACTTCTTTGGCCACAGCTGCTGTTCCGTGCGTGTGCGGAAAGGCAAACAAATTGCGAAAAACAGTTTTGCAACGTAACGATCGATGACACCTAGGGGTGAGATGGATCGCAGCATCAAGATGCAACAACTAACTTCGAAGGGCTGCGATGTCCGTAATTCGCTTCTGTATCCCACCGGCAAAACCCACGATAGCTTTCATGCGCTACCCGAACTCTTCTTCTCTACCCTGCATGGTGCTGCGCAATAATGTAGACATTGAACTTTTCTCCTGCAAATATTGACAAACGACAACTTCGTGTCAACTTGCTAAAACGTGAGTTCTATTATCGACTCAGAAGTACGAAGGCAGGCGTGTATCTACTGAAGGCGAATAACTTGTACGAGTTACAGTGATTCCGCCTTGACCATTGGGGGTAGAAACACGGCACTCATGCCAGATGGAAAGAATCATTCTCACAGAGGCACGACCCGCGAGGTAGATCTCGAACTTCGCACCAGTGACAAAGACGATGAACAAGGCGTGCCAACCAACGGGTTTCCTGTCATTAGCAGAGTGCTCGCTACGAAGTTCCCGAAAGTTAAGGAAGAAGGCTAAACCTTCTAGGCGAACGATTCATGATTGGCGAAGCCCGACATCCTGAAAAAGGTTAACCAGATCACGAACTTGAAGCCAAACACCGTAACGAGCCCACATTCCCAAGGACGCCGATAATCATGGTGCAGGCTGAACAGTTATAAGGCACAGGAGGTAGCCTAGATGATGACTCTTTGATGTATCTTGATCGTGATCCACACTTCCAGTTCTTCGACAGTAGTGTTAGCTACTAAGTGCTGGTGATTCATATCGCACAGAATCAAGTCAGAGGCATATATACTCAACGTCACGTACATGAATAAACGGCAACTAGATTAGAGAATAGGCATCCAAAATGCTCCTTCGAAAGGCCCTCAACGTGGGTTATATCAGGAAGGGATTACTTAGTCCGTAGAAGGAGCTTCGAGACTCGGAATCTCGGACCTTGCCTCTTTCTCTTCGATCTCGTCCTCAGAGAGCGTGAGGCCTGCATGTGCGGCAGCTTTGTCCTGAATCTGGGCCATGCCTTCACCACCATCGAAAATGCTGAGGAAGACGTTGTGAGTAAGCTTGCAAATATCATCATTACGAGTAAACATACGCAGCAGTTTCTTCGAGAGTGCGCTGGTAAAAATGTCGTGAGTACAGGTGTACAGGCAACAACAAATGCTAGTACATACGTTCTTCGTCTCAATGATGAAGAAGTAGCAGAAAACAAGTTCAAAGCACAACCAGAAGAGGTACACCAACTGGCATAAAACATTCATTCAATGAACAAAAGTGTGCCAGAATTTTGGGAGAGCTCACGTAGTACTTCCATTGCAAACTGAGTATCAAACTCGATGTCAGGGGCTACAAGAAAAAGTTCATCTGAGGGACATACGCTTCGAGGGCAATGGGGTTGACGTATCTGCGTATGCAGTGAGTGAATATTCAACCAGGCGAAGAAGATGGATCATACTGGTTGAAGATCAGAGACAGGGATAGCATGAAGTTGAACACAATAAACCCCTTGGCGCGGAGGGCGAACGGGAGAATTTCAACGGAGTACCTTTGAAAAATGTCTCAGAGTAGGCTCGTCGTTGTAGACGTCGCCATGACTCACGAGACAATGAGAGGCGTGAACGCAAGCTAATATTAGGTAAAGTCAGTCTGAATGAATAAATCAACGTAGCCAGAAGTACTAACGTCGTCTGGAATAATGCACATTGGTTATTAACAGCACAAGAGACAACGAATAACTCACAAAATCCGTAGAAAAGGACTACGCTCAGGAGCCCATCAGCACGAGACTTAATTCGCCCTGTGTGCTACTCACAAATGAAAACAATGACGGCATGGCCGGCTGCGATGCTACCTGTTTCTTGGTGGATGGAGAAACAGATTGTCTGAGCAGTCCAAAAGACAATCATACCTAACGACTCATCAACCAATTGTGATGGTATCCTGAGGATCATGACTTACCAACACAAGACGTGAGGAATAGGGGCCGACGACCCACGCGGTCACAGCACAAGCCGGCAGCGATGGCCACAATAAAGTTGAAGATGTTGAGGAAGCCATTCTAGGAATTGCATGAGCCAACAAAATATCAGGTACTTCTTCGATACTTACAATCAGCAACTGAGTCGTTGGGTTCGTGACTAGATATCTATAGTGAGCTGGTGCTAACGTCAAGTTGAAATCGACTCACTCCCAATCGCAATGAAGACCTTGTTCAGATCTATCATATCCAAGCGTCAACAATCACAACATGCATCAATGAAACCAGCTTACAGTAGGAACTGCCAATCAACAAATAAGTCAGAAGTATTTCATATACGGAATCACAACGAACTTACACCAAGCCGTTACCCGACCACTGAGAGAAGACAGCAAGCGCGACGATAATGCGCATACGTTTTCGGTTTCCGGGGTTCCTAATTAAGCTCAGCCAGCCAACGTTTGCAGCTACTTCCCGATCGAAGGTAATGGCAGCCTTGATTTCTTCGAATTCATACTCCACAAGGGGATCTTGTCTGCATAATAGGCTTAGTTCTAAAGAGCCAAGACCACAAGCAAATGCACCATACTCACGCATTGCCGTTCGCGTGATAGTAAGCCAGAATTTGGAGAGCGCGCTCCTCTCTAAGCGTGGAATTCAACACCCACATTATACTGAACCCCTTATGTTTCGAAGACAGGTACACTCACTTTCCCTTGCTCACAAGCCAACGCGGAGATTCAGGGACGAACCAAATCAACAAGACTTGAACTACTGATGGGAGTGCTTGGAGTGCCGAAGGAATTCTCCATGACCAGCTAGTGGAGATATTAAAGGTGCCGTATGTCTGGTAACATTGTCACATTTCAAATTATGGTGAGTGAAGGGAACTGACAGTCCATGCCGCTCTATACAGTAGCAACTGATCAGCTGGAATGAAGTGGGGCCTATTTTCGAAAGAACTTACATGATACTACCGAGGTACCTGAATGGATGATGATGAGCTTATGTTCTTATGGACTCACCGGAAAATCTCACCATAATGTGTTGTACAATGAAGTTGCTTGACCGCGTTGAGAAGGATACGAAACCTCAGTGACCAGGAGAGGGGCAGCGGTCGCAGCGAATGTCAGGCCAAAACCAATCAAGAAGCTGGAGGAGTGTAACGGCATGACTCTTCGGGTAGCTAACAATCACCTACCGAGCTCCGATGAACATCTGCACGGACTGACTGGCAGTCTGGATCGCGGTAGCAGCAATCATCAAACTTGCACCGAATATAATTGAAAACCGCCGACCCATCCCATCGGCCATGTAGGACCCAAAAGGGTAAGCACACAGGGAACCGATGTTCTGAAGTAGCCTTCCGGTTAACAAGCCTGGTTGACCAATATAATCAAGCTTACTTGAATGGCATTGAGCAGACCGAGCTTGTCAGAAGATGAGCACGCGTTAACCAACGTGACCAAGTAGACACACCTTTCCCTTTGTAGGATAATCAAATGCTTGATTCCACTGCGTCAAGGACTGCAGTCCGTCTGTTCTGCGATTAATGGGCCATCCTGAAAATCAGAAAATACCATACTCATCATGCTACCTGAAAATAGATTAAGACGAGTTTTCCAATGGGTAAAGGCATAGAGCATACCATCATAACCATTGGTAGCAGACGTTATGAGCCTGTCGGGGGTAAACTAATTCTGCATGTATAAGGATCTATTCTGGAGCCTACAAGACAGCGATCCAAATGTTCAGTATGACGAGGCCTATTGTTTTGTGTGTTAGTTTTCTTTCCTCTGTTGTGGGGGACGTACGGGTATTCTTGTACCATGGCCTAGGATCGAGCAAGTCAGTGTAGCCAGTAAGGCCTTTGGCAACGACAGCAGGACCGGCACCCATGATTGGTTGCGAAGTCCGAGTAGAGGGAAGACGACAGTGAAAGAGTGACTTGTATTAATGAACGTCTAGTTTTATGGAAGCCAATCGCGCAAACTCCGGAGTGAGCGGGGAATGGCCGCCATGAGGAAAGTTTATCGTACCTGGTGTAAATTGGGACGCTAAACGAGCGGACGTCTAAGATACGAACCGTTTTGGCTGCAGCTGAACTCAAGTTGTCGTGAGGAAGAAAAACTGAGCTATGAATATTGTAAACATAGTTGTAAACGTAACAAAGCAGTCAAGGAAAGGAAGCGAGATTACTCTATGATACGTACTGTCCCCGAGTGGAAGTATGCCCGCGCTTCTGGTCCACGCGCCGCGATGTCTTCGACACCACTGGCAGGTGAATATCGAATATTGAATGCGAACGCCAGTAGAAAATTCAATATCTGAGCAGCCCAGAGCTCAATGTTGCCGTCGGACGCACTTTATTTAGCTTCTCAGTTTAGCAACACCTGGTCCCTGGATCGTGTATTCTCCAAATCATGGGACTACTTCACGGGTTCGCAACAATGTGCTCCACAACCAAGGGGATACCAAATAGCCTCATTCGTTATTCCGCTGAGTGAGGTTGTTCAGACCACTGTGGAGGGTGCGCTGAACCTCACATTCGTGTCTTAATTGACTTTGTTCGGTGCTTTCCCCTCATTATTTAGGTCGGCGACAACTTGAAACACCCTGCGAAGCGAGAATGTCGTCCGATAGACACGAGCAAGCAGGTAGCCGGGATCGTACAATCGGGGCATTGTCTAAGTCTTGTTTGTTATAATTGCCAAACGCAGGAGGAAAATAAAGAGATACCAAGGCGATTCAAGTTCAACAGGCCCACAGTCCACACCTTTGCCTCGGTCCCATGCTCAGGCCACGGATCATGACCCCGGGCAACTATCATGATTATTCAATATGAGGTAGACGAGTCTGGATATGAGCCCTTAATATTCATTTGTCATTCTCCTTCCCCAAGAAGGCAGACAGAGGAAGGTCCACTTCCTGGTAAATTTAAACATACCGTCGCGTTTCAGATACGTCCCAGAACCATCATTTTGACGTATCTGGGAAGATACACTCTGTCGCAAGACAACTTAGAGGAACCTTATCAGAGAGAGAAAGGAAGCGAAAGAAAAACGACGAACACCAGTCCAGGCAAGTAAGATATATATATATAGTTGGGGGTTGTTGGAAGCCCCCCACCGAATTATATCTTTCCTGGGCAAAGGTTCATCGAGATGTATGCTTACGACGATATGCGAAGCAGTCCCGAGGGTCAAGAGATTGCCCTCTCTACTCAGCGCAATAGACATCGTGTGAGGCATGCACTCATTGCAGAGTCACTTCCTGCTCCAATGGGGATTGGAAAGCCTCCTCTGGCCGCCATCCCCACCGTGGAGTGTCATAACCATCCTTCAAAGAAATCCTGTACTTCGTGTTTGGAGTCTAAACTGGACTCTGCATCGCATGGGCCAGTGTCTTGTACATGCTAGTTCTGTATTGAAGAAGCGTGAGCGGCCATCAGAGAATCGGTGAACCACAGATATTGCTGTATTTCGCAAGCGTGATGCTTCTTTCCTGTATATGTATTACAATGCAGTATAAGGTGCCGCAATCACACCATTTTACACTAACATTCATATCGTAATGTATAGAAAAGCTTGAAGAAGTTGCACTTACAAAATACAGCAATATCTGTGAATAGTGACTCACCAATTCCCTGATGCCGAAGAAGAAAATAGTCTAGACGTCGAGGCCGCCGATACCACGTCAAATGCGAGAACCATGTACGGGCCCCCTATGTGAGGAATGCGCTGAGGGATTTTATACATGTGACAGATGTGTCAATGGCGGAATTGAATGTGCAATGTCTGTGGAGACAAGTCCGATGTTTCGTAAAAATCGTCGGCCGAAGCCTGAGGTAAGCGCTTGAGTAAAGACCTATCCTCGTCATCGGGCCATTCTTAAATATCACCTGTTCCAACCGCTAGATGCGGATGGGTACGATACTAATAACTACGGTCGTTTCGAGTCACCGGGAAACGGGTTTCTGGTCTGTTTATATATATACATATGCACAATGCAGCGTCTTCCGAGTCGGATCTTATCTTAGGCTTCAAATCTTTTCAAGTTCGGGTCTCTGCTTGCAGCGTAACCTGATCGCGAACTCGTTGGATAGATCGTGATACGTGCGCGTATCTGGTTGATGTGACAAAAGCTGTCGGTTGACTTCAACTTGAAGGCCCTGATATATTTACTAATGGCTACTGGCTAGGACTGAGGCAGCGATAAGTATTATTGTGCCTAATAGCCCTGGGTGAACGAAGATATAACAAGCAATACTACTGCGGAAACTTCAGCAGCTATATATATAAGGCTGCGAATTCGTTGACAGCATCAAGTCGACAGGTACGGACATCTCAAAACGATATAGTCGGCAACAGTTCACAAATAGACTAGGCTCGGTGAATTAGGATGCACCAATGAGAACAATACGCTGCACCAATCAAATACATCGATCGATAGCGGCAATTGACCAAAGCCACACGGAGAGCGCGCGGGAAGGAAAATCATAGCTGTGGGGTTCTTTTCAATGCGTTGAGAAATAAATATTGTACAACGCAAGCGCATGTGCTGAAAATATCTCGAGCCGTGAAGAAATGCATCAGAGATGTGGGCTGCGCGTTGGCCTGCCGAGCGCCTTGAGGGAAATTTCCTGTAGTGTTCATATTATGTAGGGTCCGATTTGTCTGCATTGATTGTATCGCCTCTGTAGAAATTATGAATATCCTCAGAGATGTGGTGGTCTCCAAAAAGCCCAATAAGTACAATTAGGTGTACGAGACATGCAAACTCACAAGGCACGTCCCAGATGGGTGTGCAGACAGATTCTTCAAGAGTCACATTAGCAAGGAGTCTTCGTCAAGAGTTACCTCATCTCCTTGCGGCAAAGACATCCAGAGTAAATAATTGGAGCAAGCACTGAGGTAAAATTGACAGCTTGACACAAACGGAGTGCTAGATTCCCAATTGCAGTGAAGACTCAGATGTCGAGCCATGAAGAGTATCAAGAGATTTGAACCACAGTGAGGGATAAATGTTCGCGATTATCACAGAGGGAACTCGCTATACTGTTCATTGTCTGTTATATTCCTGGGATGTGGACTTGCGTAGAATGATGAGGACGCCGCGGAACATACCAAAACACTTGCGAAGTTGCTTCCACTGAACCGCACATAATAGTGCATCGATACCATCAACACACGGTTCAAAAGGAAACGATCACGGCACACGAGATCCGTCCGCAGAAAACAGATTCTGCACCGTTGACCTAGGTTGCTGACATATACTCGCCTGTGTTCGTAAGCAAACTGCAAAAGACAGTTTGCAACAATGATGATGAACTAATCCCAAGTGAGATGGGTTGTGGTATCGAGATGTGACAGACGTGAAAGGGCCGCGATGGCCGTAACCTGGCTACAGCATTCCACCAACAAGACCCACGATCGCTTTCGTGCGACATCTAACCTTTCTTTCCCCACCCCTCCATGGCACTGCCCAGCGATGTAATCCTTGAATTTCCTCCTGCAATTTCTGACGTAAATTGTCTGACGAGGTAACCATTACGAACGACAACTCAGAGTCAAGGTTTGCTGAGCGTGAGTTCAAGTTGGTTGATCCGAAAAGCGTGAGGACGGGAGGTGTATCTGCTGAAGGCGAAAGCCAAACACCTAGAGTGGCGGTGTCAGAGTGAAAATTCGCTACCACTCCAAGGAACTAACCTTTCGCGTGATAAGTCCAACCGTCCCGTTCCCACTCTTTAAGGCCGACATGATGCTCGTCCGTAATATTGGAAGGAGAGGATCGCCTCGCGGCTATTAGAGCCCTCATGAAGCGCTGCTCCAACAGGGTGTATCCCTCAGGAATGAGCCCAGACAAGCCACCAGAACCATAAAAACCATTAGCCTAGGAAAGCACGTGTTAAACGATGAACAACAACATCTTGGGAAAATTCACCTTCGGACTAGCTGCTATGATACTGCACCCGACATTAGATTTCAAGATTAAATCCTGGTATTGCTTGGATAGCCCAAAATAGCCGCTTGTCAAATCCATAACAGGTTTTTTGTCAATACGTTGCTCTTGAGATGCCAGTTGATCAAAGAGCATTGACAATGTACGTTCCTCCTCCCGGATGTTGAACTGCCCTGCTTGGATAACAGGGAAGATGAGTACGTCCGACGGATTTGCCCGCTCTTCGCCACTTGGCGGGGATAGAGATAAAAGGAGGTGTTTCATTTGAAACTGTGACAATACGCGTTCCGCTTTGGATTGCATTTTCCACGGCAAAGTAGATGTGTCTTCCCAATGAATGATCGGTTCATTAGTAGCAGGGTTTGCCAAGACGCGATACGAGAAACTAGATACAGTCCGCAAGAACGAGAAACAGTAGTCGGCAAGAGCAGGCTGTGCGCTGAAATGCAGATAGCGGTCTTGTCTGTTTGAGAAGTACGCTTTATTCAAGTTTGCGCTGTTGGATTTTCAGATAGGTTTGCTTTGCGATTTCTAAAGCGACTAACCCACTGATCATGACGTCGTCATCAGAACCGTAAATTTTGGCGTGCCAAGTGCCCCAACCTTCATTGAATCGAGGAGGAACTATTTTTGCAGTCATTCCGCTTAGCTTTGGACTTTTAAATAGGGATACATGAACTCTGTGTTCATGGTTCCGAAGAAGAGGAAGCAGGGCAAGAATGGGAGATGTCGGTCCAGGTCGAGTTGACCGGTTGTAATCCAAATTCAGGTAGATGTGCAGACCGGGGTTTCTACGAAGCGCATCCTCTAAAGCATCTACCTGGTAACTGTCAATAAAACTTTGTGCTATCAAATGCATGATGTGCCCACTAGTTCTTTCTCTGAGAAACCAACGTATAACGACGACAGAAAAATGCGTCGTCGCGCACGACGAATGATGCTCTATGATATACACCGTTGTCAAGGCTGGTACCTTAAAGGTAGATGCAAGTACTTACAAGCAAGTTTTTGTAGAATTCGGAGGGTTGTAAAAGCACATGCACATCTTTCGACGCGACAGGGAAGCTCGGTTGAATTTGAGCTAGACGAGACACGAATTCACGAACAGTAGGATCAAAGCGCGTTGATGAAAGGCTACGCGTGCATCCTGAGACTGTGAAGCATTTTAAGAGTGCGCTGTGGATGTTGGGGCACCTGCATACATTTCTATATGCTGTTGCGAGCATGTATTTTCAATGTGCTTGCCACACAAAGGCATTTGCAGATAGGAAGTGATGATGACTAAGCGAGTTATTATGACCTCCCAATCATTGGATCACAAGTGTTTCAAGACGTCAAGTACCAGTGCAGTTCCCGGCTGCAGTAGATGGTGCGACTCCAACGAGGCCGTTGAACTCCTGCCTGCTCACCGTCCCCTTTTCTTGATCTGAACCGAACACGATGTTTGCGAACGCTACTGGTGACTTATTCAGATTTGCAAAGTCAAGCGTCGCCCGCGCACCCTCAGGACTATTGACCTTCCCAGCCCAATTGCTTGGTCGCATCCGAAGGCTGAACACAAATGTCAGACGGGTGCACAGTAGCTCACAAAATTCCTTTGATCTATATTCCAATGGAATGCTCTTGTCACGGTCTCCTCCCCCACCTGCATTTACAACTGGTCCATGGGATTTTCTAACATCGTGGTATATTCTTGGATTATTTGTGATGGTGTGTCGTGACTGCAAGGATGGTGTGTGTTTTTCGGCTGATTTGGCAGCAGGCAATTCTCCTACATCGTATACGGAACATCGTAGTTCCCCCTAGACATCAATTTATCAACCACCCTCCTCGCATCCCAGGGCGCCGTGCATCTTTGCACCTTGCCATTCGCTCGATCTTCCCCTTGGATTTGTCGTCTTCAGTGTGCCGTCTCGTGCTGCGCTCCCCTACACTTTATTTAATCTTTAGAATGCTCTTCATATGGACCGTTGTCCTCGCTCAAGCAGCAGACAAGTTCCCATCATGGAACTGGCGCTGGTTGCAGTCTGTAGGAACTGATGTTGCGCAAAGAGAGATGGCCGATATCTGCTGGTGCACCTTTTGTACAGTCTGTGGTGTCTTGGCCGTGGAAGCAATCACACATGGATTGGAAGGTGGGGTACACCACCCATCTCCATTTAATTTGGTGAGGTTCCATCGCCACTAATACAACATTCACTCATTTATTGGGGAACAAATTTAGCTTGGTTATGCATATCTTTTGCACATCTACTCCTCCCCAGTGACACACGGAATAAAGCTTGAAGGTTCCACTTCACGGCCAGACAAGCACGCAGTATTCACAATCATGTTACCTTTGCTTCAGGTTTGCTGGCTTACCTCACCTAATTTTGGTCGTAATGAACAACCCTTTTCTAGCTTGCAATCATCCACTTAATCGGGATTAAACAAAAATGGTCCTCTCATCGCTTATTTCCATCAGCGTTTGTTTCAATCCTCGGACTCGTCCATTTCCATTCAGTACTATGGCTATCGGATTCATCTTATCCTCTGCTCAACTACGTGCCTTGCTTGTTTGAATCCAGCCTTCTAGCTGTCATAATTTTGGCCCTTTTCCTCCACGTCTTTACCCAAATTATTACGGAGGGTCATGTGTCACGTCTCCTATTCGGCCACCAAGCTGCTCTCCTTCCCAAGTGGGACGAAGACTTTTCTGTTGCATTGCTGCGCATGGGCACAGCGAGCTTCGAGGTATCGAGCGTGTTGGGACTTGGGCATGAAGTAGGGGGTATCTCTGCGGTCATGCCTCTTCCTTTGGATGAACCCGGGAGTGTAGAACTGAATCACTTTGGGGTGGCCTCCCTATCTCCGACTGTCAAAGGATTCGGCAAACACCGTCTTTTTCAGAAGGGCTTTTCCAACGAAATCAAAACTGTCAGGGCTACGTCGACTGATGGAGATCTTTGGCTGGATATGGTATGGTATAGGGAGCTTGTACAGTTCGCGTTGGGTTTGGCACGATGCGTCAGAGGGCTGATAATGTTTTCTTGGAATGTACTTCGATGGAGGTCACGGAGCCCCAACTTCCGTTCATGGCGTATAGCGGACCGGGGCGAGGTCGTCGAGAGCGAGAGAAATGGGAACCAATATATCAAGGAAAGCGAGGAAGAACTGTATGAAAGATTCGTCAGGGGGGAATCCATGCACGACGACGACGACGAAGATGACTCAGAATTTGAGTATCGCCGATCCGAGATCGACCGGGACGCTTCCGCTAGTCCCACATCGGAGAATGACTACGAGGAGTGTGAAGAGGAGGAGGAAGATCTACGACATGATGCAAATGAGACCATCACCTTGTTTTCAGACCTCTCTTCCTCTCCCTCGGGAATGACAACTGCCTCAGTCTTGTTAGCACATATGGCTGATAATTCACCATCACCGATGACAAGACGGCGATTCCAACATCTTGTGTCGGCTTCTGAATCTAGCGACACCCTCTTTAACGACTGGACTGACATTGCAGCGAACCGCCGATCACCTTCAAGTGGGACTGGAATGCATGAAGACGAAGCAAGGAGAAATTGTGTAATATGCACGGTTGATCCACGACAAATCATATGTTGGCCATGTCGGTAGGTAATACGGTATGACTTCGCCCGGTCATTGACGCAATGTTGGTTTTGTCTGGACAGATGTCTTGCACTGTGCGATGATTGTCGTGAAAATCTTGCATCTCGCTCTTCCGCATCTGCGCACACGTGTCCCTGCTGCAGAAGAAAGTGAGTGTACCCATTGGTAACCAAGCGACTTCTATCTAACATTCTATTCCCGCAAGCGTTGACGGGTACTCGAAGATCTATATTCCATAATCTCGATGCTTTAGTGTGGATTTCAACAATGTAACATTACGGCAGTCAAAGTTGTATTCCTGTCATGAATTCTAAAACGATAACTAGCTCTGTCGAGTGCGCTATTCTTGTATCTGAATTTGAATAACTGGATGTCACATGCGGAAACATGTAGGCCTCCTTGACAAGGATGTGGACTAACCACTACCTAACCATATGTGCTGCGATAAGGGTATTCACAGGGAGTTGTGCAGTGCAGGTAACCAGTTCCGCATCTCAGCTCGCGGAAAAATACGCATAACCCCATCGGAAGGGTATATAATTGGAATTACAAAACAGACGATCATGAAGGACAATCACCAACTACGAAACCGTCCAGGCGACGACGATATTGACATTAGCTACAAAGCATTGCATCATTCCTGCAACCCTTCCATATTGAGTATGTAAGCAACTCCAAACTGCTCGTAACTCAACGTTTCGTGTGCTGGGCCACAAATTGATCCGTCCGAATGTATTACTATCATGATAAGCCGAGCTCTCAGACCAACTGCTGCTTGAGCAATACGTAAGTACTTAGTCGTTCGTTCTGTATTAGGAGTGAGTACATACTCATGGGACACATGGAAATGGAACAGTGGTAGTTGAGTGGCAAACATCGATATCATGAACCATGTAGCCTATATGGTATAGTACTATCGATATCGCGGGCCTACCTGCTAGTCATCATGGGGACGACGCGATGCGGCGTTTAAAGTGCTTCTGAATCGAACTTTCAATGAAACTTTACAGGGCCTTAGGCCAGTTTATCCAGAGAAAGGAGCCAAGGCACGGGTGATGAATCGATAATTAGTTTGTGGAGTGAATGATTTCCGCGGTCGAAACTCCTTTGCGTGACTGAAGTGAGTAGATGAAGTCTGGAAGAGAACCTGCCAGTCTGCCAGTGAGTGCTCGATCAAAATACCTCAAACACCATGCTGGGATCGCTTGCGATAACTGATAGAAGGGCAAGCACTTCCCATCGAGACTCGTGGTAGCGAGCTGTGCGAATAGTACATCCGACCATCTGGCTTCGTGGATACGCACGTGGGTCGCGCGTACATGTATTCGACAGGTTTCTCGTTTCTCCGACATGTACGGCGGTGGTAGAGCGAGCAGATGCCAGAAACGTCATCAGATTGGCGGGGCCGTTCTTTCGAAAAACTGAACAATGACTCAGTGACCGGTTGCCTTGACTCAATCCATCGGACAATTGATTTTATTTTATTTTTTTCGCGCGAACGGCTATATGTTTTCATGCATTTTGTTTTTCCAAAAATCCTTGGGAGCTTTCCTCTTACAGACTTCGCACGATTCCCGCTGTTTCCAAGGTCATTGTCATTAAACTTGTTGTTTTTGTATGTAGTCATTTTCATTTCATATTGGCTTGGTTTCTAAAGAGGCCTAGGGTTGGACTCAAAAGGCAACTTTTGAGTTATGCGATCCCCGCATGCGTGCGCTTGGATCGAGGGAAAGCGCGATACCATGGCTCACCAGGTTCCGGGTGCCGGGTGTGACGAAGATAGTAAGTGCATGCTTATCATTGATAGTGCCAGCATTCGAAAGAGGGGTATTACTGTGATTTGCCACATGCAATACTAGCTATCTCCAAGTTACGTTCGCGACCCACCACTGGCAAATTTGTTGGTGGTCTGGGTATTTAGGCGCAACAGGTATCGACAGATTGGTGCGATCGTAACTCAGGGGACAACAGGCTCGGGCAACGTGGCAATTGCAAAGAATCTTCTTCATAATATGACAAACGTGTCAGGTTCATTGAAACCATGTGGTCAGAGTGGATTAAAACAATTATGAACATGTGTTGACGATGGTATGCGAATAATGATGAGCCGTTTGCTTGGCGAGTGGAATAAGTCTAAAATATAGCGACACCACATGATAATTTGAACGGGAAAATCGAAAAGAAGATGAGAATGGCAAAACCAATGAGTTTACGCAGCGATTTGCGCCACTGGATTCTTGAAAGGGAAATGCGAATAACGATTGTGCGACTTATGTGAAGTAGAGGGCTGAGAACGTGTATTTGAATGAGGTATAGGAAGGGGGAATGAACGAAGCAAATCGAGTGTGGATGAAGTGTTATGCGATGCTTTTGAGGGTGGGGGTGAAACAACGATTTCCATGTGCTCATTTTGTGACTTGAGGACAGGATTGAATGAGGGGTTCGGCAAAGCCTCAGGAGTGAGAGGTGCTGGAGAGCTCCCAGAGGACGAAGAATGGGGGCTAGATGGATCCAAATCTGGGCAATGCGCTTGGCGTGAATGGTGATATTGTGAGCGTGAGTGCGCATGTGATGGAGTGAAGTCCGCGAGGCGGCGGAAGTCGTGGGAAGGAAGAGCGACTGATGATAAGCCATCATGGTGACTCAGGATGTCATCTTCGGTAACAGAAAGATCGAAATCCAGAACATCGAGGAACTCTCGCTCGATTCTGCCAACATCACGTTTCCCGAAAACACCAGTGCAAATAGCCCAGTGTACATTTTTGAGTGTGGAATCATTTGAAAACTGTCAGAAGAAAGATTAATCAGGGAAAGCATGGGAAGATAGGGTAGAGTATGTACCTTGCTCGCGACCATTATGGCACCGAGGAAGACGCGTTCGCACGCCCATTCTTCGAGGGCGATTTGGAGATGAGGTTTGGCACGATTGATGTAAACTAGTGATACGAGGAGAGTAGGAAGGGTGACTTCTGCTCGTGTAAGGACATTTGAGACAAAGGTGGCGAATTTGGTGTGCTCAGAGCGGCGGGAGGCTTTGCGGCTACGACGAGATGAAGATGGACGACCCATCGCGTAGTCAACTGTGTCTATGACACAATCAACGACATATTCTAAAATGTTGGTTAGGATGAATAAGCATTGCGGGAGAGGAGAGAACATACCAATAACAGGTGGTGAAACCTTTATTTCGAGGAGCTCGAGGAGAGCAGGAGAATGCAAGGCAGGATCGACAAGGCTAGCCTTGTGTATCGGGGATGATGATGAAAGGACCATTGCTGTTTGTCTGCCTGTAGGATAAGAAAGATGACTGGGACGGGACAGCTTGGAAGAATCATGGTGAAAGGATTGCGTGGTATATAAAGGGCCACCGGATGAGAGGAAACAGTGAAAGTGCCGGGATCGGCCAATTACGAATAAGGAGATGAGTGACAAAAGCGATTAGAAAGGGAAGAACCAAGCAAACTCGCGGCACTAAGGCCAAGTCACCACAGGTTGATGATGCACCGGGGCATTACAAATCCGTACACCCGACCCGATTAGTAAAATATAAGTCATAATTTCAATTCGGCATCCTGCGGCACAGCACCACTCAACCGAAACAACCGGCGCGCTCTACGCAATCCATAATATGCCGGTCCCTTCCACCTGACATACTTACTCGGAGTCTGCTCGATACCCAACAACTTTACTCGCCTCACCCAGCGTGCCATCGTGCTTCACCTTTTTTATAGGCTTCCTTTGTTCCGAGTGGAACGTTGAACCCGTTTACCCGCCACTATCATGCCAATATGGATTATTCTGTCCAAGTACCAATAATAAGCACATTCCAGATTCCCGCCACATCGTCCAACGTGCATATGTACAGCATTAATTTAGCATGCGAATCGTAATCTCATCCCCATAATCAGCTTGACTGTTATATCGGCTACTGCGCCTTAGATGGCCGGTTCGGTATATAGTAAATAGAAACTTCCGAGTCATGTTGACGTGCATGGGTTCTGGATATAATACCTACGAAGATATGTCAACTACGCGTCCGAATGGCTCGCCTTCTATCTCCGAGTAGACCCACTATCTTTTTCTGCCAGATGTCTTTACTTGCTCTTCGGCCATTATTGGGAGTGCGAATGACGATCCCATCGGCTTTGCTTGGTGAGTGCCGTGTGTGGCGCTGTCCGATTTTCAAGCAAGGGGCGACGTCACTGAGTCACAGTAAGGAACATTACCAAATTCAGTGCGGAGATGCCTTTCCTCCGTCCCATCATCATCGCGATTAGTACGCGATCCTCTTTGGTAACCTTCTCAGTCAAAGTTATCTTTTCGGCGTGAAATTAAGCTGTTCTACGTACTACCTGTTGTGTAGGATGAATGACACTCGGCGCTGTCCCTAAGGTACACGATAGCCGTTGAATTAAGGTCGCGTACAGCATCACAGGGGGTTCATCACGCAGGGTAAAATTCGCCATGCGTTAAATGGCCACCGAGAATATGAACAACTTTATGTATATTATACACAGCTTGGTTCCAAGAGGGATACATATTCCACAGAGTGTTCCTGTATCGTGCCGCCGTGTCCCCACACCAACGTCACCGGTAATCAAACAAATGAAAACTCAAAACCAACTCGCGGGTTCGAGGCTCTCTCGCCAAGACATTAACGCGCCAGGTTGCAACCAATAATATGTCATGTGTCAATCATGCAGCGCCCGTCACCGCACTCCCACTAGCACTCGTACCTCCACTAGCTGCGTTGCCACCCGACTTTCCACCACGGTTTTTGCTGCCTTTGGGCCGACCTCGTGGACGCTTGGTGGTGACAGGTTGAACATCCGTCGGACCATCGCTCGCAGTACGCTTCTCGCCATTTACCCGCCGATCACGCAGATACCTGTCGATAATAGCGGAATATTAGTGCACGATTGATTTGAGATGAGAAGATAAGGGAGTTGGGACGGAAGCATGGTATAAATACGGATGGCACCCCACACGCACGCGAGAGCTCAGGAATTTCCCGATTCGATAATGGTCAAATGTTTCACTCATGAGGAGCTCCGGGAAACGCGTGGGAGCACCACACTTCCCGGTCCGAATGCAAAGTAGACTTACTGAGATGTTTTCTCATCAAGCTTGGTTTGAAGTGGGGGGAGCGCGGGTTGACCGAGCTCTGCCCGAAGACGATCGACATCCCTTTTGGCAACTGTATATTCACCATCTTGGAGAGTTTGGATTTGTTGCCGTAGGTCTGCGCATCTGTCAATAGCGCAGTTGATGAGGGACGGACTGCGTAGGGGAAACGTGGGAAGGACTACGCACTCTCGTGTGATGGATGCTTCGAGGAGATCCACCTTTGGGGAAAATGAAAGATGACATGTGTGTGAGTGGTATCCTTAAATGGCACGAACAGATGGTACCTTGTCACGGTCTGCATTTATCTGCGAGAGCGACCAAGGTTTTCATTCAGTGGCGCAAGCCAAGTAAGTGGAGTGCATACCTCTGCCAGTGCAGTAAGTAACCGTGCACGTTCGCTGTCCAATCTGCATAGACTTATTAACGATCACTGGTAGTATATTAGAACCAGAGATGAAAGAAGCACCACGCTCAGACGTGATGAGATGAGATGAAAAAACGCAACGAACGCTAGATTGCGGGAAAAAAGGTAACACGTACCGATTCTTCTGTTCTTTGATATCCTGTATTGCCTTATCTTTTTGTTCGAGGGTATTGTGGGCGGCAACTATGTTAGCGGTATGCAGTTGCAAGGTCAGGGAGTGTTTTCTGACCAACAGCAAATGTAAGCGTTATACGGGGTCGGACGCGCACAACTTACTTGAGTTCTGCTGTCTTCGCTAGCTGCACGAGCTCAGTCGTCCAATCGCCAGTCGCCACCAGTGGCTGCGACTTTGGCGGTGCAAGCGACGGAGCTACAGTAGGTGGAGTAGTTGTAGTTGTAGTTGCATGCGGTGCTATGGTACTAGGGCCAGCAGCAGATGCGGGCAATATCATTTGGCCATAATCACTGGACGTTGCAACTGAGAACTGTTGATACATTGCAAATGCAGACAGCTGCGATGAAAGGCCCTGGGGTCTTTGAAGCGTGTGTTAGTGTGGTTGGGTGTACAATGTCCTGGGACTCCGTGCACTGCCAAGTGTGTTTGTCATTGTTAGAAACCGAAGCCCTAGACACACATTCGGACGCATCCTCTTGGCAGGTCGTTCATTATCCTTCTCAATAGGAGAACGTTAACATCTAGATTGCAACGTTACCCTTGGCGATTTGGAAGTCTGTACCACGATGTACCACAGTAGAAGCTAGAAATACGTTACATCTGTTAGGGCATGAAGTAAATGTCCAAACACTAGAGCTTTTTGATCGGCGAAAACTGGCGAAGCTCGATAACGGGCATCCCCAGTGATGCATATACTTAGTGCTTACTTGTAGTAACAAGCAAAATCAAGCAGTTTCTTAAATTATCTACGTCAGAAAACTGTGTACTTCAACTGCCTCGCAAGTTCAAGTCCATCTTGTCTCCATCACTCATCACGATGAGCATCCTCAGGCCTTTCAAAGCGAACGATCTGTTCAGATTCAATAACATGTAAGTTCACTATTCTCTGGCCTGCAGTCATGTACTCAATCTCAGAAGAAATCTGGATGTCTGGACAGAGACTGTGAGGCGCTCATATCTTCGTTTATCAATCCCGTTTTACACCTTTTTTTTCATACAGTACGGCGTCACCTTCTACCTCACTTACCTTTCCCGTTGGTCAGACCTCTGCTTCACTCAAGAATCACCAAACGGGCGATTGCAAGGTTACAGTGCGTGGATCATTCTTCCTACCAATCCAACTTGAAAATCAAACTAATGTCGAAAAGTTCTGGGCAAGGCCGAAGGCGTACAAACAGAATGGCATGGTCACATTACGGCCGTAACCGTTGCCCCCGAGTACCGCCGTCTCTCTCTAGCACGAAACATGTGCCAGCGCCTTGAATTCAACTCAGATAAAGTGTACAAGGGGTACTTTGTGGACCTTTATGTGCGCTGTAATAATGCATCGGCCATCAGTATGTATGAGGGTATGGGGTATACCGTGTATCAACGGGTGAGAGAATACTATGGTAATCTGGGAATAGGGAAGGATGGACGAGATGAGGAAGATGCATTTGGTGTGTATCCGTCCACTGCTGTTTGGACTGTTACTGATGCAGCTGATCAGATATGCGAAAACCGCTGTCACGGGACGTGCTGCGACAATCTATACGGACTAATGGTCGAGACGTGATAGTCAGTGCCCAGGATGTTTCTTAGTCTAGTCCAAGGTATATGCGCTTTGCAATTTCTCGGTCAAAACAACTACTGCCCCTATTGCTATGCATTGGAAACATCATATACTAAGTGGTGGAGGATCATCCGGCCCAAGAGCAGCTAGCTCTTCATCATAAAACTTTATTAATGCAGCTTCATCCGCGCAGATCTCCTGCAACTTCTTTCGGATTTCTTCCGCTGCAGCTTCGGGTTTCAGCTCCTTACTCTTCATCGCGCTGCCCATACGACCTGGACCCAGTAACCGGTTGGTCAGGAACAGGAATCCCTGCGAGCCACCTAACACCTGCACAAAAGCTGCGCCAGACCTATGCACAAACTGCGAATGTTTGAATGGTGCTCGGCGATAAGAGTATGAGACATCTACATCCTTCGGGTAAAGGTTTGTGGCTTCCACATCGAGTACGAAGTCGAAGCGTTTCAGAAGTGCATACTCGAAGTAATGTGTTGTGTGCGTGCCTTCAGGTACCCTTTTCTCGAGACCTGGGACGATGGGGGGAGGTATCGCCAAGCGCAACGGGAAGCAAGACTGGAACGCGTTGCGTTCCCGGATGTCACCAATTTCCATGACGTAGGCCTCGACCAATTTTAGCCCATATCTCTCGATCGCACGACTCCACTGTCGAAGCGAGTCTTCTATGCAACGCGCAGTGGAGCCGATCCATTGCAGCTCGAAGTGAAAAACTGTCCCAGGGTTTTGAATGATGTCATGGTGGAGAACTACCGCTTCAGCCTGGTCACTCCTCTGATAGATGACCTGAGTCAGGGGATTTGCTAAAGATAAGTTCACGTACCTTAGTAGGGTCAACGTCGATGACCATGGTCTGGCTGAGGATCAGACACTTCCTATTCCGTCTGGGACTTAATCCATTGGGTCTGGTACTGGAGGGGTAGTGTGCCGCTGGTCTACTGACGCTGACATCATCGATCCCATTTATATAACGGGATTGCTTCATCCAGCCTCCTCTTGGGGTGCTGACGGTCGCGTATTCACCGTTTAACTGATAGATGTAGTGCCTGTCGTAGAATGACAAATGAGCCTACGTCATGCATGAAACATCCAAAGAACTGACCCATCTAGGAAGCCATGACGACCTCGGACGTGCGTAAACAGACCTTGTTCGAGGAGCCTCGTTCCCCATTCGGCACCATGTTCTCTTGACGTTACGTCGCGGAACTCGCGCACGAGCCATGAAACGAAGTCAAACCCAGTGAAAGAATCAGGGTATTTTGCATTATGCCAATGATGGAATTTAATCGATACGCCGTCCTCTTCACGCATGAGTTTCGCAATCATCGAAAGAGGAGTCTCCGCGATTTCCCTAGTGCTCTGCATTTTCTTCTTCAGTGGTCCTGCGGCATGTATTTCGTCAAGCTGTGCCATCAGCGACTCATCCATGACCGAGTGTGCAGGGCCTAGAGTGGTAGGAAGGAAGCGCACGGGTGCAACGGGTGAACCACGCTCGTCTGGAGCCTGCCACCGCAGTTTTGTGAATATTTCGGCAAGCTTGTCGATGCCCATAAGTCGGATTTCTTCGTCATTGAGCTTCTCTCCGGAGGGCCCTACATTGCCCTCGGGGACGGCAGTCGGAATAACCACGAAGCGCGTTCGCCAGTACCTCAAGGATTCATTGAACTGGTGTTCATAGCCAGCAACCAACATGTCCAATCTAGTGGAATAAATCAGCACTTTGACAACGCTCGGAAATAAGGAAACTTGCCTGTTCCAACCGAAATTTTCCAGCCCATGTGATACGAACTTCGTCTTTAACTCCGTATACCCTAATCCGAGCTTGGGCCAGATGAGACACTCGTACTCAAAAGGTTGTGTCGGCGGCATCCTTCTCACATACCGCCGTACTTGGATCGCTTCGCCAGTGTAAGATATCCGGTGTATCTCGTTGCTCATGCTTAAGTAAACTGGCAGACTAGTGGACTTGAGCACTTCCGCTGCCCCAGCCGGCTTTGGCGAAGCATCATCCTCGCCCATGAAAGATTTCGTCCGCCGCATAGCCGACTGATCTTCAACATCGCCCGTCTTGCGTGGTTGCAAAACAAACTGGAACCCTTGGGCGAGTCGGACAGCTACCATTCCGCGCATCACAGTAAGTGCCCACGCACGCCGTACTTCATCGGTGTTCCCCTGGACAGAAGGCGGCTTCACGAGGAAGGAGCGCATCTCCGATGGATCAACGACAAAGTCGTACGAGAAGACATCATATGAAGATTCCAGCTCCGAGTTGCTGGGAAAGTGGTCCGTCGTGAGCGGCAGACACCCCGGAGTGACCATAGATTTCCACTTCACCTCATGTTTGTACATGGGAGTAGGAAATACATGTTGCCAGCGTCTGGCAAGTGACGACTGCGCATATGAGACTGCAGACTGTGGTCGTGATGGGTTTGTACGAGAACTCGACAATGGGGACGAGGATGACAAGGGCACGTTTAGCGAGTTTAGTGTCGTACTGCGCCTCTTCCCAAAGGCGCCTTCATCACGAGGAGGGGTATTTAATGGGGAGTAGCGACTCAGGGAGCTTCGATTTGGAAGAATGCTTTCTTCGTCGTATGTTCTGCTCAGAGCCGATCGACCAGATGCACCGTGCAAGATAGCCATAGGCTGAGGGGACCGGGAAAGCGAGGTATAAGCTATAGAGGTGGGATTTGACGCGATCGGGACGCGCGTGCTTGGAGTGGGAGCGGTCGGGCTTGAGACGGATGAAGCAGAAACAAGTGTCGTCTGAGATTCACCGGCACTTCTTTGGAAGGGATTGTAGAACCAAGAAGAAGCTATTTTGGCAAGACGCGAAGAGCTCGTGTTGCGCGATTGCTGGTCACTTCCAGGAGAAGATGTCGCGACAGATGTACTTGTTCTTACTGATCGCATGGAGGACTGCGAAGGAGATGTACTGGCGTTGCTGAGGCCGGTGACAGAGAGCAGCGGTCCTTCTTCGTTGCCTTCAGGAGGCAGTTCCATGATGATCTTTCTGGGACTCTCTTCAATCGGTGCAATACGCGAAGACACGATGGAATTGCGTTGCGAAGCCAGCCCCCGTCTTTCACTTACTATGGGTGAACGGTATGACGCAGCCAACATGGTCCCGGTACCCGAGGAGGAGTACGAGGTACGTGAACTGTTGAGCGGGCGAGGCTCTTTCTTCCAGACGAATAAATCCATGTCGGCTTGGTCTGCCTCTGCTTGTGTGGGAGAACGATCCTCTGCAAAGCTATCTCGAGGAGGTGTGGCGTACGGATCAGGTATCTCTGGAAGGTATGGCACCTCTATGCCAGATAGGACGTCATACCCAAGAAGTCCAATCATCTGTATTTCGTGCATTTTTGCTCTGGCAACGAATCTGAGAGTGCCATCAGATTGAATGGAGAAATAAGCTCGAAAAACAGACCTATCCTCGCGTATAGGTAGATAAATTTGCTTCTCCCAGAATGAAACCCCGATCCAGAATGGCTCCCACCAGAAGATGGTAGGCTTCTCCCTCCTAGTCTCATCTGGGTCTTCATCACCTCCCCACAGCGGATCCAGGGCTCGATTTCCACTCCTCCCTTCCTTGTCCGGACGTGGCATATATCCCTTGAAAGCGAATATAGGCGTTTGGTGCAAAGGTCGTTTTGCTAATAACACGAGATCCAAGCCGAAGCCCTGGTCGAGCATACGAGTGGTAGTTAATCTGAGTAATTGCTTGGAGACATTGTAATAGCCTGTACCAGGAGAGATTAGAATGGTTGCTGCTCCAGTAAGGGACAATGAGCGATCAATGTAATGCGTCTCATTTGGATTGAGACCCAGATTAAGAGCCTCCAAAATAGGTCCGTCATGTGCATATGACAGCTGGCCAACAAGTCTGGCTTGCTCTGGTGCCTTAGATTCGACAGAGGCTTGATGGTAGTGGTGAGTGAGCAAAATGTCCCTTTGGAAAGCCCAAAAGGAGACTTTGAGTGCCACAAGTGTGGGTTTCCAGTCGTGGATGACCTCCAAGTCAGTGATAACCTTGTAGAAATCCTTGTACCATCGACCATCTTCATCCTCTCTTAGAGGCCCTGCAGCATATTCTAATTCGGAGTCATCGTAATACACCCTTGAGATGAGCACGATAGTCACTATATGGTTTGTGCCAGCCTCGCGCCACTTGGCGAATAGGGCAGGTAGAAACGAATGTACGATTTTCTCGTTGAAGCGTTCCCCATCCCCTGAAAATTCCCAGAGCTCACGGCAAACTTGAATGAAGATTGTCACCTTCGCCGAGAGTGACCTGTAGATCGCTTTCGTTGTGGATGTAACATATCCTGCTGGTACCTACGAATATACCTTTTGAGCACATCATAAAATTAGGAGGTTGTAAATGTACCTTTCGGCCATTGACATAGATGGTTTGTATCTTGGCAGCGATGACGCTTATGAATGATATTTCTTGCTCGACGAAGACACACTGCCCTACGAGGTGTTCGGCCAGTCTCCACATTTCATTTCGACCGAGGTATTGGTCCTGAAATGTGAATTCGACATAATCGGCACAATACAGCTGCTTGTCTACCTGTCTTGATTATGAGCATGTCTTTAATGGAATTTGACAAGGATGCAAATTACTTTCGTTACTGTCACCTCACCATTATTCTTTATCCCAAACGCGTCTGCGACATTCTTTGGAAGTGAAATCTATTGCGGCGAGGTTGTCTGAGCACGACTTCACAGTGATTGAGGCAGAACAGACACCTGTAACGCGGGTTTCGAACATCCTTCATCCTCTGGAACCATGAATAGATATCCTGCGGTAGCATCTCCGGAATTGCAGGCCGAGACTTGCAGCATGTCTCCCTTAACCACACCAGGCAACCATGTTTTGTTTAATATAGCGGTGGAGGACTCCTTCGGATCATGCACCCATGAGTTAAGAACCTTGGCATCTCCCAGCTTCAGTGGTGGTGGTGGTCCAGGAAGGTTGCGGAGAATTGACTGTGCTGTATTAGACCTCCTCCGACCGTATTGTTGCACGATACTATCTGATCGCACTGTGCTCATGGCATTCGGTTCTTTCTCCACTACCAGATCGGTTGTGCGATGAAGTCAGAGTCCAAATTAATGATGTCAACTAGCATTATCGGTTGCTAAGTACTTATAATAAATAAACCCATATCTAAATCAAGCCTCCAATTTCTCGCTTGCTTTTTTGCTCTCATCCTCAACGTCGGTGGTTACTCTGCACCTGGGCTGCAGTGCTGCGAATCTGCCTAGACGGCTGCTTTTCGCTGAAGAAAATTTATCGTGTCCGAGACATCACATTCTTTTACTCTACGCTCTTTCTTCATTTAAGGGATATACCCATCATACAAAAGGATTCCACGACTGCTTTTCGTCTGTATACGGAGGACTAGCCCCATATGTCCATCAACTCCTGCACCGAGAGGCTCGATAATACCCATGAGGTG
This sequence comes from Rhizopogon roseolus, assembly GCA_930272055.1. NCBI lineage: Eukaryota > Fungi > Basidiomycota > Agaricomycetes > Boletales > Rhizopogonaceae > Rhizopogon > Rhizopogon roseolus. Next base: position 13,266 of record CAKNEV010000266.1, on the reverse strand, counting down.
CAAGAAAGTCGGGCGAGCGAGCTCTCGTCAGAACATACCCCATCCTTTGATTCATCATCAACCTTCCCGACGAACCCTGATTCATCAAACCACTGCATGCATTCATTCACATGCTCTTCATTGCGAAAATCGCCAACCGTCAAATTTGCTCCACTTCCATCGCCGGATCCAAGCCGGAAGCGCTCACCCATACCACTTGGGGTGGTGGCCCGTTCGCGGAGACCACGTCGTGTTCGCGAAGTTGACGAACGAAGCCGATCTGTATGGGCCAATGATCCTGCGGCTGACCCAATGCTCGAGGATCCACTTATCACTTTAGGGAAACTTGTGAAAAGTGCGGCCAGGGGACTATGGCGACACATTAGAGATAGAGGCGGGTTTTCTGGTCAGGTGCAGGTTATGCATCACCTTACAGACGCGATTCTGGACACGAGACCAGTGGAGGATCTGGAAGACCGTGTAGTGGTGATCCCAGAGCGTAAAGAGACAATAGTGGATCCAGAGAAGCAGGAGTACGCGCGTGTCGAGCAAACGCCCAATAATGTTGGGGCCGGGTGGCGGTGGAGAAGGAGTACAGGCACTATGCCTTCTATTCCAAGTTTACATTGACCATTGCTTCAGGACTCTGTTGTTGGTGAATTTGCGATTTTCGTTACTTGTGTTAATTGTTTCGATTGTCACATACGCTGGTACTTGGGCATTGTTGCTTGTTTTACTCACTCATGATGTAGTAAGAAGTATTGACATTACAATACATGAGATGACGACCCTGGTTGGAATGTGGTCAGTGAGGCGCTGGTTTTGCCCTAATATTAATAGAAAAGGTTAACGTTGATTTCCAGACCTCGGGCCCGGCTCGGAGAGCGATGCAGTGCTTTAACACTTGAACTTGAACTTGTTCTTGGCTTTCTTTTCCTTGTTTTCCTCCTTTCTCCTCCCTTGACGTCTAAGTTTTCTTTCTTTGGGCTTCTGGACTCAACTTTTACTTGTTTACCTTCTCTGCCCTTTGGCGCCTCACTTTCTTGCCTGGCATAACCTTACTAGATTTTATTTGCATCATCTTGCCAGGCACCATGTCTTGCGTTGCATCCCCAACTGCAACGGAGTATGCTACTATCACGACGTATACCACGTCCACGTCTCTTTCCCAAAGCGTAGGGACCAACCAAGCCACAGTCACGACTATCGTGCAGCAGACATGTGTCGCTACGGGAACGTTGAGTGGATCAGCCACGGGATGCGTCTCGAGCACAGCGGTGACGCTTGTGAGTACCATTGGAGGTGAGCAGCTCGTCGCGGTCTCTTCTTCCCTTCTGCCGTTAGGGCCTGCGGTATCATGTGACCGCCCCGACGGCTCCGAAATCAACTAGTCGGCTCGACTCTTACCTTTGTCCTGAGCACTGATTGTTTCATACCTTCCAGGTGGCGGTAGCACTACTGCCCAAGTACCCGTAATCATTTCGGTTCCCGTCACCGAGACCCAGCCAACGCAGACTCTCTATGCAACTTGCTCTGATGGTTCAACGCAAACAACACCGTCTACAACTAGTCAAACGACTCCCACTTCAGCTACTCTTTCATTGACAACGTCTGTGCTGGTAGAGAGCACACCTCCACCATCCGTTATCACTCAAGAGTCTTCCACAACCCTTTCGAATGGCGATGTGGTTGCAACTACGATTATTACGACCTCCACACTGCCCCCATCTTCTGTTTACGTAGCCTCTACTATCGCGAGCCCCACGGCTACTGGCGGTCAGAGTGGGTCAGGCACAAATGTAGCCCCCATAGTTGGCGGTGTCATTGGTGGTTTCGTTGGATTAGTACTAATCGTGAGTGCCTTATGGTACTTCTGGTAAATCCCTGCACGTTTCCCATCCGTTTCCCGGATTGACTTGTTCATCTTTCAGCCGTAAACGCACTTCATGGGATGATATTTTTGAAAGAGAAGATCCTAATGATGAAGAGTTTGACTATCCAATCGCTGTGCGCCGAAACCCCGACAGGAACATGCTCGATCTGGGTGCTGAACCTAAACCATACCAATATGGTCTCGTCGGGCATGTTACCCCACCACCTGGAAGCACTAGTTCTCATCAACCTGCGGCATTCCATCGCCCCTCGATTACCACATCCATGGCAAGTAGCCACAGCCGAAATACGTCAATAACCCCTTTGCTCGGTGCAGGTTCAGTGCCGGAAAAAGGTCCAAGACCGGGAGGATCCATACAGGCAGCGGCACAGTCTGCACAGAGACAGCCCAGTGCCAGCGCAACGTCTCAGTCTTCAATCGGTCCTTCATCTTTATCTCTGGTATCGACCACCAGCTCAGCACCTTTGGTAGATGGATCTGTTCCCCCTTCTTTGGGCAGTCGCATCGACGAGTTCGGTTCATTAGGCGCCCTCAATCGCACCGGCAGTCCCGTTTCTGTAGTTGACAGACGGGTCTTACAGATCATCGGCGACCCTCCTCAGTCTCCCGTACCCACTGTAGCGCCTTCATCTGCCCTTCCCAGCCCCAGCGCGGCACCTGCATCTACCCGGCCTAGCAAAGGTGCCCGTGCATCACGCGCGCCCACTGGTGTTGTTCAGCATACAGATGCCGGACAGGCTCCCGCCAATTTAGGTGGTACATCAAACGAGCCTCCACCTTACTCAAGAGTATAATTCATCCTCTCAAAATTGCGCATCCATAGAGCACCGTCGGCTTGTACTTACTAACTTCTATTCAATGGACTTACGATAGATAAGACGTACTGTATACCTTCACGTCCCTCATGCCCTTACACAGCGAAGTTTCTTGACATACCTTTTGGACACTGCACCCCCCTAATCGTCTCTGGAGATATATGTTTTTCCATTGTGTCATGGAAGCGGATATATAAATACGAATCATACGCGACCGCTGTTTATAATTTACAGGCAAGCCGAGCTCCTGCATGTATAACAACCATTACTGCGGGTCTAGGGCGTTCGCCGGTTGTCAGCATGACTGTACGCAATGTGATGCACGGACATACCAGACCGTGCCATAGCCCTAAGTCGGTGGAATTTGAGAGCTGGGCCAGGGTCTCTAATTAAATGCATGTGGAGGTAGATAATTTGAAATTGATAAGAATGTAGAATTACCTGACACTCGCACTGATCCTGAGAGGGTGCGTCCAAGTGAACATACAACAAAAGTCTGATTCTCATCATCTACGTACATACTAAAACGATACTCCTTTTTCTCGCGCGATACGGTTCATCCGTGATGGCTTATGATGGTCTTGTCAGCTACAGTGCCACTAGAGTACGTTCGAAAACTTGTGGTCTCGTTGACGTCGTGACTCGTGACTTCACAATGCAAAGCGTGCCTAGCGAATACACAGCTTCGATGTTAAACAAGGAATAGATTGGGTGGCGCCTACTCGGGGGTAGCTCCCCTTTATCTGTGTCATAGGAACGGCGATGAAGAACATTGCTAACACAAGCCTACACGGACCGTTAGGATGATCAAGCGCAACGAGCGAAATTACTTGCGCTGCTTCAACACCGAATACCACCAATCCTCCAGATTTTGTAGACCACGGAACTTGGAAATATGCGACTGCGAATCCTAGTCCAAGTCCATGAAGTCTGGATCCATCATAAATCACTACTACTCACCGCACAACGTTCTTGAAAGATTTAAGAGCGCGCTAACTTCACCCTAGAATAGGGAGGTACCGCTGAAATGATGACTTGCAGAGAAGTCCACATTACTTACTGCCCTGCGAGGGAAGCAGTCGTTGCAATATGCATCTAGCGTTTTTGGATTATTTAATGACCCACCGGGACTAACCGATCCAAGACTCACACACGGCAACAGTATTGAAAGTGACTGCAACAAATGAAATGCCCCAACCCATGATGAGAGCTGCTGCGTTAAGATTTTGTATCCCAGCGCCAAGTGTCAGGAAGCCGCAGATATATAGCGGCATGGCGACATAGCAAGTCCTACAGAATCTCTCAGTTTAAACCCCTTCTGAAAGTGAATTTCATACCATAGACGACTCTCTGCTTCGAAGAATCCTTTATTTCTGCGAATATTCATGTTCATGATGAAGTCGTTCATGTAACGCCCAGCAAATTCGCCAATGAATACGGCAATCTAAAATGTTTCAGGTTAAATACAGGCATGGAGGACAGTAGAATAAAGCTTGCGATAGGGGTCGCATAGGCTGCAGCCACAGCGTATTGGCTCCAGCCAAAGCCGACTGGAGGAGGACTACCCATGAAGACAACATTTGTCACGTTCACACCAATCGAGCCCAACCCGACAACCAATGCCTATCAAAAGTCAGCAATGCGATACGAGCAATTCGAAACTTAACGCATCTCCACCTCAAATAGAACTACGAAGAAAAATTGAGGACGCCAAGCAACATCTAAGGATGCCCAAACTACGTCAGACCATCGTGATCTATATTTCGCCATCTTGTACCCAGTGATGCCGATCAAGGTTTCAATTCGATAGCGAAGTCCCGTACAAGTTCGTGAAGGTATAGATGTGAGGTTTCGATCATACATCCTGGCGCAATACGGTCAATTGCCATCATCCCCACAAAAGAAAGATGTATTAGAACGCACGTTTCGTCCATGAAAAATGCGATGAGAATTAACACGACGGCGCTGTAGATAGATCCTATGCCATACGCCCACCTCCAACTATCCAATAATCCATTCATCTTATTTTCCAAGAAAAGCATTCAACTTGCCTCATGCGCGCCACAAGAAAACCAAATGCAAAAGGCGATAGGATTGGTGATCTACAAGATAGTGAGTAATATCTGTCCCGCCGAAGCTATGTATGTTCTGACATAATAACACCCGAAGTCCAAATGTTCAGCTTCCGTGCTTGGAGGTGAAAGGGGAAGATATCCGTCACAACATAGAGACCATTGCGAGGTTGGTGAGTCTTGGAACTGACAACCGTTACAATCAGCGCGTTTTTGGCACGTTTGCGTTCGACAGAGCTCTCATCCTCCATCATATATGTAAAACGCACGAAGAAGACTCGCACAACATGGCGGATCGAACAAAACCGAGGATCGGAGACCACAGGCGATTCCGGCTACGGAAGTAGCCGGTTTTGTGTCACGAACAAACTTGCATTTCGTTTCAAAAATCAAAGTCGGCCCTAAATCAACGATTTACTGCGCTCCATAATGATCATATTATAGCGGTAAAGAATTGCAAATGTTATGTAAACAGTACAGTAACTTCGTACTCAGCCGGCGCTGTGAGCGCTCAGCGCTCATTAATCATTGCTGAACATACGTGATGTCCGTCCATAGTACTTGATCTTCTGATTGAAGGGGGTCAGCGAGGTGAAGTCCAACATTTTATCGTCATGATCTCGAATCGTTCATGTGGGTTCTCGTCTGGGTCGTTTTTCGTTACAAGAATCGACAACTCTTACGTTCGAATGAGGAAGATTTCGCAGAAAATTCATAGTTATCATTGCTGCCTTTATGCTCACGTCTTCGGAGATGATTCATAGTGCGTGCAATTAATTGACAATGGTAGCTCGTGCTAAGTGCTTTTACGCAGTACTTGTGATGACATGACAATTAGCCTCACGGTTTTCGTTACTTCGAGTTCGCCGAGGTCTGGACGAGACATACTCGAAACTACGTCCTGGGACTCTCGTCCTCACTGTTTGTGAATGGCATGTATGCAACATCGTACAAAATGGCCAACCCACCAGTGTAAATATCCCTGATATATGACCGCCTCGCGTGGCGCTAACCATGCCTACATTAGACATTTCAAATTGGCGTTCAAGCCCTCAATATACTGTCCTCGTCTGATGCGCCGATTGAAGAGCGGCCGATCCCTGTATTGTCCTCGTCGTCTGCCATTTTATCCACCGACAATTTCAAGGCGTTCTCTGCATTCGATGCCCGACTTGACCCCCCGAAAAGACTGAAAGCGGTGGAAGAACCAAAAAGAAGGTCGGGGAAAGGGAAAGAAAAAGAAAAAGGAAAGATAGATTGAAGCACTATTGATCTTTGTCCTTACGTCGTTCTAGCGTAGTTGTTGCGGACCTCGATTGAATAATTACTGATTTTTTTTGGGTCCCCAGTCGATTACAATAAGCCCATGCTAATCGTCTACATTACACTTTTCAAAGTGTTCTTCAGTGCCCGTTTGCGACCGTAGCCGGCTTTGCCGCGCTCGCGCGGCCTTTCGCCTTACTTCAAAATATATGGGATGACAACTGAGATCGGAGAGAGCGTCATGATCGTGGCCGATGTATAAAAAATACCGATTTTTTATATCATGGACAATGACCTTCATCCAATGCGAGCCAAATGACAGGGTGAGGTCACGAGAAAAATTTGTACCTGCGTACGAAGCCTATGGATACCTCATATCAGCGAAAGTGGCGAGGTTCGGCAAGGTCCGGAACATCTCTCACGGTCAAGTACATCTGCTCAGACCATCTATCAACGCCTTATCAATTGCTTGTACTCATCTCGCAGAGTATCTCGAGCCTGTGGCTGCCTTGCGAGGCATCACAACACTGGCGCTATCTCGCTTGGAGACTGACCATCTGTACAAGCAATAGTGCGTCGACAATGCTCGACATTTAAAGAATCCACCAATCCGGCCATTTAATGTATACCATGCCTAGAGTGCTCTACTAGCTCGTGGGGCCATCTGCGGCGCAGTCTTGTAAGGCTAGAGAGAGTTATTTCCTTGCGAGGCATTATAGGCTTTCCAACATTCATAAGGTTTAGTGAGACCTTGTTGGGCCTTCCCTCGTCACTTTTACTGGTGGATGATGACAAGTCCGGCCGTCGAAATGAAAACAGTGAGAAAAATTTACTAAAATCTCGGTGCTTTTGCAGAAAGTTATGTGGTAGAGTCGGGATGACATCAATTTGCACTTGCAAGGCTCGTCATGGTACAATGCATGCAAAGTCCTTTGTGCTATTCTTTTGTTCTGCATTGTGACTCATCTCCTCGACCAACATCCCGACAATGCCCAGAGTTGTAACTGTCTACGCAGGCCAGTGTCACGTAATCCCAAAGTGACATTCAACGAGTCACGACAGCCAGTGCTCTGATGTACAATCATGATATTCTTCTACATTCTAACGTCTTTAAGAGGGTGTGTGAACATCTCGCAAAATCCACATATGCTCGCATAAAGTATGTAATTTCATTGATGTTGCGACTTCACAATGCAAAGCGTGCCTGGCCGATACACAGATTCAATGATATAAATGGCATAGATTGAATGACACCTACTCGGAAGTAGCTTCCCTTCTTCTGTGTCATAGGAACTGCGATCAAGAACATGGCAACCACAAGCCTACACAGACCGTAACGTTAGGATGACCAAGCGTGATGAGCAATATCACTTACGCTGCTTCAACGCCAAACACTACTAATCCTCCAGATTTTGTGGCCCATGGAACTTGGAAATATGCGACTGCGAAACCTAGATCACGTCCATGAAGCCTGGATCCATCACAAAGTACTACTGCTTACCGCCCAATGATCTTGCGAAGTTTAAGAGAGCGCTAACTTCACCCTGGAGAAAGGGATTGTATCAGTAAACCACATTCAGCAAAGGTATAGACATTACTTACTGCCCTGCGAGGGAAGCAGTCGTTGCAATATGCATCTAGTGTTTGTAGATTATTTCACGACACCCGCGATTTAACCGATGTGAGACTCACACACTGCAACAGTATTGAGAGTGATTGCTACAAATGCAATGCCCCAGCCCATGATGAGAGCTGCTGCGTTGAGATTTTGTATCCCGGCACCAAGCGTTAAGAAGCCACAAATATAGAGAGGCATGGCAACATAACAGGTCCTACACAAACTCTCAGGTTTGAACCTCTTCCGAAAGTGAATCTGCGTACCACAGACGACTCTCTGCTTCGAAGAATCCTTTATTTCTGCGAATATTCATGTTCATGATGAAGTCGTTCATGTAACGCCCAGCAAATTCACCAACGAATACGGCAACCTAGAATTATCTCAGTAAATACAGGTATGAAGAATGGTGCAAAAACTTGCGATGGGAGTTGCATAAGCTGCAGCCACAGCGTATTGGCTCCAGCCAAAGCCGACTGGAGGAGGAGTACCCATGAATACAACATTTGTCGTCTACCAAAGTCGCTTAAATATCACGGTGAAACTCGAGTGGAAATACTCACGTTCACGCCAATCGAGAACCCAAAAACCAATGCCTATTGAAAAATGTTAGCAGATGCAATACGAATAGTTCAAAACTTAACATATCTCACCTCGAAAAGAACTACAAAGAAAAATTGAGGACGCCAAGCAACATCCAGGGATGCCCAAACTACATCAGACCATCGTGATCTATATTTCGCCATTTTGTACCCAGTGATGCCGATCAAGGTTTCAATTCGATAGCGAAGTCCCGTGGATGTGCGCAAAGGTATTGATGTGAGGTGTCGATCATACATTCTGGTCGAATGTCATCACCACCACAAAAGAAAGAGGTATTAAAACGCACGTTTCGTCCATGAAAAACGCAATTAGAAATAACACAACGGCGCTGTAGATAGATCCTATGCCATACGCCCACCTCCAGCTATCCAATGATCTATACATCAATTCATCAAGAAAAAGCATCCAGCTTACCTCACACGCGCTACAAGAAAACCAAATGCAAAAGGTGATAGGAACGGCGATCTATAAGATAGTGAGTAATGTTTTCTGCTGAAGCTACCCACGTTCTCACACAATGAAACCAGAAGTCCAAATATTTAGCTTCCGTGCCTGAAGATGAAATGGGAAGATATCTGCTACGACATAAAGACCCTTGCGATGTTAGTGAGCCTTGGAACGCATCACGAAGATTTCCAAATCATACTGTCACTTGAGGGCAGGTTCTGCAAGCGTATTAAGCCGGGTTCTACGAACAAGATGACGACATACCCAAAGAACGCGGTCAGACAGCGCATTCCTTCGGAATGTTTAGCGGCGAAACAATAAACACCAAAAACGGCGGTCACCTGCAAACGTGGCTAAATTAGGCGTAAATGTAGCGCCTATCAAGAATGCAAATGCAAAAAGCTGACTCAAAAGTTTAGTCCGTGATCGGTAAGTACATGGGATATATACCTGACTCCAAAACAATACTGGAAGTCGACCATATCGTCTCATGAGCATGACCCAGAAAGGGCCTCCCCAACCTGGACAACCGATGAGACGATACTGTTCCCACCGTAAAAAATCTCATCTTACCCAGAAGGAAGATGCTCCAGCTTCAATGTGCTGTTAGTAACCATGCATAACAGAAGGAACTTTACACACTTCGACGTTAAATCGTTGATGACACCAGTGCTTGTGTTGTATGTTTGTGCGAGCCCAAATATCGATGCGATTCCTGCACGCATAGATAATGTTGGAGTGACAATAGTACTTAACTCGATGCCTACCAATACCAGAATCGAAGTCGGGCACAATGGCAGACATTGTCATGATGATTAGGTGCATATTCTTACGAAAATCAGACCACTATACATAAAGCAAAATTATACGTCAAAAGGATATACACGTATTCGCGAGAAGTAACAGACGTTTTGTGGATCGTTTGGGTCATCGGCAGGTTGGGGCCAGAGAACCTTCGACCCATCAGCGGTGAGTTTGAGCTTGGAAGCTATGACCTCGCCGAACTGAATGTTTGCCTGTCTAGTGAGTTGCCAATGAATCAGTGAAGGTAGACTCAGAATAAGCAATGTCTAGATACTTGGGGTCCATTACCAAACGGCCAGCAGCCTCCTCATAATACGCAACAAGGTCCACGCCCTTGGCCTGGGTATCAACAATGTCGACGAAGTCATCTGCCTTTTTCTCTGACTGCTGCTCTGAATTGACGTCTTCTGTAGCCATGGGATGCGGGTAGTGGTTAAGATGAAACGGTTGGGAAGCGAGTAATTAGTTTAAGCCGCCGAACGGTACTCGCAATCCCTGACGGGAATGAACATTTTAGGTGCCCACCCTTCCCCCACGCGGTCACCGCAGCCAATAAGCGCCATGAAATTCGTGGATGCTCGTAACTCGTGACCAGTCAGGATTTGAGTTTATAAAGGCTGACTCGACGATGTGGTGCGAATCTCCTTTTGGTTCATTGAATGTCCACACTCAGCTAAAGAAGGAGCCTAACGCGGGAGACCGTGACTAGTGCACTAAGTGCACATTATGATTAACCCCGTCAGTGAAGTTTTGAAGACCTGCCATTTGAAAGAAATAGCAAGTAGATATTGAAACATCGGAGTGTTTTTGGCAAGTGATTGATCCGATCATTGACCCACACAGCAGATAAGACTTAGTCACTTACCTACGGTCGAATTATTTTGGATCGGAGAACCTTGCATTGCAGGGCTATACGGAACACTATGTCATAATGCATATGCTACGATTAGGACGGTCCCAGTGAGAAATTGCATCATAATGCATTACTATTATGAGATAGCACTTTTGGCTTATCGGGTCTTCAAGCTTCAAGCTTCAAGGATCGCAGTGCCATACTACGTTGGCAACGTTGCCCAACGTACATTCTGAAAGTAACCTACTACACCTCATTCCACATAACTACAATGGCTATGGACAAACGAAAGCCTCGAGACAAATCTTCACCCTACCAGAGACAGCCGAAAAAAAAAACCGGTCAAAAACAGTCACACGCCAAAAATTCACTCTCAGTGATGAAAGTCAGTATTTTGAACCCGGACTTTCAGGATTCTAGTCTTAGACACTGATTTTCAGATCATCATCACGATCAATGTGAGCGATCCAGCTCAGCCACTATGAACCTGCCCCATTCCTGCTATCTGTACCAGGGTCTCCTTGAGCAAAACGGCAGTGTCAGTTGTTTCTCGGCAATGTCTCATCCTCGGGCTTCGGGTTGTCAATGTTTTACGGCATGACCTGAAGCTTGAACTTCATCTGAACTTTAGTCCTCAGCATCCATCTGATAAGCTATCGGAGTCGTGCAGACCTGGCATTTTGAACAAGGAACCGGAACAGTAGGAGCGAGAGGATACTAAAATGAGTGTATGAATATACTCAGTCTCGAGAGTCGAAAGACTTCTATCTAACTAACCTAAAATGAGTGTATGAATATACTACAGTAGTCAGTATAGTAGAAAATGAATTAAATGAATGTATCTCACCTCAGTCTCGAGAGTCGAAAGACTGAGGTGTTCAAGCGTACGAAAACTTCTAAGTAAAGAGCGTATTATGTAAGCTTACTCTGTGTAGTCCATTATCGTTATCTTTCAACACGCCCACTCAACGAGTCAAGCGCTACAAGATCAAACCCATCCCCTCGACAAAACGATTATGCTTCTCGTGTGCCAATGGTTTCGTCAAGACGTCGGCAACTTGTTCGTTTGTGGGAACGTATTCGGCGGCAACTTCCCCTTCCTCGAGTTTCTCGTGGATGAAGTGATGGCGAATGGAGATGTGTTTGGTCCGTTCGTGGAAGACAGCATTTTTCGCAAGTGCTATGGCGGATTGGTTGTCGATCAGGAGGGTTATTGGGTGCATTTCCACTATGTTCAATTCATTAATAAAATTCCTTAACCATATTGCCTCCTTTGTGGCTGCGGCAGCAGCCATGTACTCCGCTTCAGTACTCGATAGCGCGACGGACGTCTGCTTCTTCGATGACCAGCTGACGGCTGCCCCCGACATCAAGAAAACGAATCCTGTGGTTGACCGACGGTTGTTACTGTCGGCTGCCCAATCTGCATCCACATATGCGACTGGTGCCGTCCCCTTGTCCCCTTGATATCTAAGACGCATGTTTATTGTCCTGCGCAAGTACCTGTAGACACGCTTCAGCGCTGTCCAGTGTGCTTGTCCTGGGGCTGCAGCATGTTGGCTTAGTGTGCCCACTGCAAATGCAAGGTCTGGGCGAGTTGCAAGCATTGCATACATCAGTGCACCTAGGGCACTTTGGTAAGTCCTGACGTCGACCTCTGGCTCACTGACTTTGATTAGCTTTGCATTAGGATCCATTGGTGTTACGACGGGACGACTGGATTCTATCTTGAAGCGTTCGAGTATGGATTCGACATAGCGTCGTTGTGACAATTCAATTGTGCGCTTGTCGCGATCACGGATGATCTCCATCCCGAGGATCCAATGAGCCTCTCCTAGGTTGGTGAGTTCATATTCTGCTGCTAACAGTACCTTGAGCTGATCAATGACCTCTCGGTCCTTTGACAGCATCAATTTATCATCGACGTATACGGCGACAATGATGAGTGTGCCATTTTCGACCTTATAGAAGACGGAATGGTCCGCTTCACTTCGGGTGAACCCAAGTGACTCGAAAACAGTGCGTAGTTTCTTATACCATGATTTATGAGCTTGTTTCAGCCCATAGAGTGCTCGTTTGAGCTTCCAGACCTTCCCGGATGAGTCGCGGAAGCCTGGTGGCAACTGAAGGTATATTTCTTCTTCGAGTTCACCGTTGAGAAAAGCTGACTTGACGTCCATTTGATGGATCTCTAGATCGTACTCTGCCGCAAGCGCTAGAAGGACTCGAATAGTTGAGAACTTCGTGACGGGTGCAAATGTGTCAGTGTAGTCTACACCTTGGACCTGAGTGAAGCCCTTAGCGACTAGGCGGGCTTTGTACCTTTCGATTTCGCCGTTGGGGCCGCGCTTGATTTTGTAGACCCATTTTGAGTCTATGATCTTGCGATCGCGCGGGCGGTCAACTACTTCGTATAGGCTGATCTTTTCAAAGGTTTGTAGCTCCTCTGCCATTGCCGCATACCATAGGTCCGCGTCCGGACGGTTTACGGCTTCGTCGAATGACTTTGGCTCATCGTCGCAGGCTGTGGTAGCCTTGTAGGCTTCCTGGCGAGTTTCGTCCTTGTCTGTGGCTTGCGCATCCTCTAATGCTTCTTCGACAGGCTTTGCTTGGCTCGGGATAGTCGACTTGTCATAGGAATTAACGAAGTATCGAGGATCGTCGTCTCGGATGGGCGCTCGGCGCACTCGCGAACTCCTTCGCACTTCAGGTGGAGGAACTGGGTGTGGATATGGAGCAGGTGGGCCAATTGTTTGGTTTGTTTGCCTTCGAACTGTAGGGACATATCTGACTATCTGACTGGCACTTTCCATAGGACGCCTGTTATACAGGAGCGGGGATTGATAGTGTTTTAAAGTCCGGTTGCTGGACCGCAAAAAGACCGGCAACCAGACCGAACCTAGACCGTTTGCAACCGGACT
>CAKNEV010000265.1:0-40947 GCA_930272055.1 Rhizopogon roseolus | reverse complement strand
TGCAAATGACCAATTTATCAATCACATTTTGATATAAATCTAACCTGAGGAGAAACTCCGAAACCGCCGGTGTGTGATAGCCGTTGCTTATACAAGGTACACCGCTGATGGCCGTCGGGCCGATGCTCAGCTGGCCGATGCTTAGATGAACACAACATTCAACAAATGACAATTGCTGCTATTGTTCACACCTCACGCTAAGAAAGATTTCAAAGATCTTCTGACCTTACATCCTGTACAGGCTAGTATGCTCGCTGTATCCCATGATCATCGTGAGCAAGGCCGTCGGCAGCAGACTGACAGCAGTCATTTGATGGACAAAGAAACGGTAATGAAGATGATCGAACCTCGCAGTTTTTCTTCCGCACAATTTAATTCAGCGTACACTTGTAGCCGCTGCTGTTCTCGTTGACTAGGCCTGTTAAACTGCAAATGTCGACGCGTTTGAAAGTCCGCTGCGGCTGCTACAACCAAAAAGTCAAATAACCTTCTTTGGCACACGTCCGACATGATGCACCATACTTTAGTCAACCTCGACGCACATGGTGTGAGTGTGGGAGGCAAATCGATGGCCGTTTAAAATTTCGTGATGCGGTAATAAACAGGACTAATCTATACTACATGGACATTTATACTACACCCGATGGTTTTCTATAGTATTAAAGTTTGATGGTCACGGTCTACAGATGCACCCGAAAGCTCTGGATATTGGTATATCTAGCACGAACACCCAGCTATCGATATACGTCCAATAACACTGCCATTCAACTGATACCGATCCCTTAAATATGACCCTAGTCTCAAACGATCCCATTTGGTGGCCGACAATCATCTCGTTCCGTGCATCAAGCTATGTCACTGGTTCGTGAAGAGCCAAGCGTAGTCGCTCAATATTTGATAGTGAATTTTCAGTTGCATCGTCCATTATGGTGTTATATGATTGGGGTGAGCGGGATAATGACTATTGGATGGGGTTAATGTTATTGATGTCTGTTATAAGGACTGACATTCGGACAAGAAGTAGGTCATTGTGATTACCGCACCGACTACCTCACTAAATCCGTTTTATAGTTTGAACTGATCTGGGTAAGCAGTAGGTTGACTGCTGGATGACGTATCTAATTTGGGGTAGACGCAACGATGGTCCCTCATGACTGTCCTATACCTCAGTGTGCGTGGCTTTTGGTTCTGTAAGTGTAGCTTGCGGGGTGTGCCGACTTTAACAATGCTAGGTGCGCTACATTGGAATACCATTCAATGTGTAAGTTCGTAAGGCTAAGGAGTTGGGGATGTGCTAATAAGGGCATAAATGCTCATGATCAGCTTGGTCATATTATGTATGTCTCCACATATCCTGCAGTTGCCTGTTGTGACCATGAGTATACAGCAACCGTTTTATCAATCTCAATGACAGATGAAGTAAGTAATTAGAATCTTAGAACGATGGCACGCTTCCGTGGAACTGAATGCGCTCCTACATAGAGGTGAGTGGGACCATTGGCCAGCTTTCCGGTTCGAAGTGAATATACAAATCACAACAGTTGTGCGTTTGGGACATTTACTCCTCTGAGGTTCATCGCTGATTATGTTCTTAGGCACTATCCTCTACTTTGTGAGAGACTGGATAGGTGTTATCGTCAACATCATGCTGAGTGGTGAGCATCTCAGCCCCTATATCTCGGTGGTATTGACTTAACAGAAATATCTTGCAAGTCATTATGATTGTTCGGTTACATGCCATGTATCAGCAATCTAGAAAGATCCTTACCATCCTCACGGTACTCTGCCTGGCTATCCAGATTACCTGCCTAGTAATAGTTGCAATCGAGAAGAAATATTTTTCAGCGGGTAAGCTTCAGTTATAAATTATGCACCTGAGCTGATGAGCTGATGAGATGAACATTAGAGGAGTTGATCCTCTCTGGCATTCATATGTGTGGTTACTACTTTCATGCAGAAGACATATTTCTTATCACCGTGACCTGGGTATTGGGTACTGCATGGGAGGTCCTTGCATTGTTTCTCGCAGTCTGGATTGCTGTAAAGCACTTTCGTGAACTGCCACGATCATCAACAGGATGGGCAGTCGGGGACTGTTTTACGATATTAATGAAGACTCATGTATTTTACTTCACAAGGTGAGGTTGTCAATTGAATGTGATTGACCCTGCTCACGTTCCACATTAGTTTTGTTTTTATTTCTTGCCTCCAACTCAGCTATTTATCTCCAGCGATCACGGTATGTCAACCAACGACCGACTCATCTGTGTCTAACCCCTTGTCATTTCAATAGGAATTAAATCCTATGGGAAGAGAGATCTATGCCAGTGTTATACAAATTGCAGAAGTCTTGCAGATGTTTGTGCTGGGACCACGCCTCATCCTTGGAGTTCGAGAACATCACGCAAAACTTGTAGCAAACTCCGACGAAGGGGGTTCTATGTCGTCGATTGTTTTCCAGGAGAACATACACATTACAACTGGCGGTGGTGTGTAGAGATGATCGCGGCGGTGTGATCGACTTGTCGGGTCAGATGAGTTTGAAGTTATCTGGAGTTTCGTTTATCAAGATGTGTACTTAAATCCCCGTCGTGATATTTATTTGGAGTATAGTTTCATCGTACTGGCGACCGGCTTGCCACATGGTGAAGCTCGAAGTAAACTAGCCGCCCTTACGGCTCACCTTTCTGTTCTTAATGTCCTGCTCGGGCTACGATATTGCTATGCACTTGCGCCCGACACCGCATGATGCAGACGACCTGCAGTGAGTTAACAGGCGTGTGCAATTCAAAGTCCAGTGGCACACGTCAGAGTAAACCTAGCCTGCACCGCATCACATTTGTCTCGGCTAAAATTTGGGGTAACATAGTGAAATCAGATGACCTGTTCATCTGCGATAAGATACTCGGATCAAATCACTTTTCTAAACCCGATGCGCAGCTGGTCTACGAAAAAGGTCCAATGAACGAGAAACAGTCGACTGGTCGTAAATAATGCCACAGCCAGATGAAAGAAGATTGAAGACCCTGTGCTCGTACAGCGCGAGGAGCGCGCAGAGTGTTCCTGGGATCCCCAGCGGAAGCACGATGCCGTTGTTCGACGTCTTCACCTGGAACACTTTTCCCTTTTCGAGCGCTTCGCTAGCACCACTGCAAAGTTCCATGTCCTACATTCGCACACGACAGCGCATTCCCATGATCATCATGTGCATCTGTTAACTTTATCGACCACGGACGCACCTTGCAAGTATCCTGCTCCCACAGAGCCTGGAGTTCTGGTGTCAATGCAAAAAGGTGTTTGGCTGGAGGCACCAAAGTTACCCTCCGTTTGTATCTGAAAGGTCCAGTTCAACCGCCCAGTGCAATGCTCTTTCTATTAGCGCTCTTCTTCAGGCTGTCTCACAGAGATGGAGGAAAGACAAAAATCGGTTCTCATGAGACGAATCAGTAATCCGAACAAGTTAATTGACATACTAACGTATCCTGGACATTGTCACATTGATGCAAGTCGTTCTCAGAATCATATTAGTACAATGCTCTTCTGTGCAACTCCTCCAAATATATCCTTTGTCAAAGCAGTACGATCAATAACACGCACGATGCAAAACTCAATCAGGCGCCGTTGATGCCATCAAGAGACATAGCCCGACGAAACTTATGCACAATCCTAGATTGATTGACACAGGTCTCACTGACCGATGAGCCTACTGCAACTGGCATTCCTGTACAGCCGCGTTGAACATGTCATAGGAAGTTGACTAAATCATACTGCTCAAGCAGCCCTGTTCGCTGGAGTATGCCCAAGGTGTGATGGGATATCGTGGCACTCCGAGGGCCGTACATTCAAGCTCAATTGATGTGTCTTTCAAAGTTGAAAGTCCGCTAATTCTAAGTTGGATTTAGAAGGAGCGACTCTAACGACTATATATAGGTCTGGCTACTGACCTTGGCAGTGTGCTCTGCGGTGTATTTTATATCGTCCACACCAACAGTGACCCTCTACTTACATCCAGAGGATCCAGCTCGACTATCCTGTTAAACTGCAGCCATTCCCAGAATCATAGCATCTATTACAACGCTCTTCTGTGCGGCGCTTCCTCTAACACACAAAACACGAAGCTCACTGGACTGTACATCAGACGCCGACGATGCCATCAAGAGATAAGGCTTACGCACGACCCTAGATTGTGAAAGTATTTTATCAATTGACACGGGTCCGGAGTCGGATTGCATGATGAGGCGATGTAGCCGCACCTGGAATTCTTGTGCAGTCGCGAGGATTTTATGGACAGTCGGAGTCCCACCCTTTGTGTTACGATACTACTCAGGTCTCGATAGCGCTGGGGACTTGTGCCCGAAAGATGACTTCATGCCTGCGCGATGTGAATGTGCGGGAATGAGTTCCGGAGGTCACGTCATGTTGAGTGTGGCAATGGATTAAGTATTAAGGACACGGTCGCAAGTTGGACACGCAGCTAGGCAGTGTCATTCGCCTCGCTAAATTAAAAGAAAGGATGAGTGGGGAGGGGCGATGATAATTGTGTGGCACACAGCCTTGACACCAAAGGGTATGTCATAAGTTACCAATATCCTCCAATGCATCGATCTGTTCAATGAACTCGAGCCACCATCACAACCACTTCCCGCTCCTCAGCGCTGCAGCATCCAACCCCAATGCCAAGTGACCACACCATGCCCTTCACAAGAACTTTACAAGGTTGTCAATGCCATCGTGTGTCGAGTTTAAATATAGTTGTCGAGTGTGTTCGTTACAGACACAAGGTGAGGCTGGGATGGAGATGTCGTTGTGCAGCGAATGCAAGGTGTGAAGTCGTGCAGCTCAATATTTGCCTCAGCACGTTTGAAAGTCCGCCAGTCGGACTCTCCCGTCTGTTGCAACGGTGGTACTTTTCCTTGAAGTTCAAACAATTGGAGTTCTTTCGCCTTTCACAGCCACCAAACATGCAAAAGTGCTGTAATTTTATCCCCTGTCTAGCCTTTGGGAAGGCAAAACTTCCCGTCGGCATTGTGCTACCAAGACAGGCAACTGTAAGCATTTCGTGCCTCTGCAGTGTCGAAGTCCCAATGTAATGATGTTTCAAAATTGACGCCTGCTGCAGTTCTTGTATGAAAGGTCCTCATAGCATTTGGCAGGCAGATTCAATTTCCTCACAACCGGATGATGTGGTGGAAATAACTTACCGACAACAAGCTCCAGAGTTAGCGACTCAACTGTAATGCGAAGTCCGCGTTCGGTACGGAAATCAGCGTGCGATACGAGTTCGAAGGGGAAAAGGACCGATCAGAGAGATGAGGTGAGGTGAGTGATGATATGAAACAGTGAGACTTGCGGACGGACGGTACGGACTTGTCAATGAACTTCGGTCTAAATTGTGGTGTTGCTACGAGTGTACATGGAGGTCTTATATACGAGAGAACGAGGGCCAAAGCGCTGTGGATATCTAAGGTCAAAGCGAGTGGCGCGTGGTGAAAGGGAAATGTTGCTTGTCGGATGGAGAAAGAGTTGCGTGGTAAAGCGTCTGTGGCAGTGGTAAGACAAAGAAGTAAGATGTAAGGTGAAAGGGAAATGTGTCCGAAAGGACTCGGGCGCGACGAGTAATGCTCGTTGCATCGTTGAGTCGTGACGGGCGGAGTTTACTGAGTTTCGTCGTGGTTCGGGGAGTACAGGAATGGGAATCCTTACACAACATTCTTTCGACTTATAGCTTTCCTGTCACTGAGTAAAATCAAGCCTCGAGGACTATAGTCGTTCATTTGGCAATCGGGGATTCCGTTTCGTCTCCGCTTCCTAGTATGCAGTACTTACCACTATTGGCATGCTGAAAGCGCAGCTGACCTAGAAACACAGGTTCAAGCTGATGGTTGGTACACTAACTTAGGTACATTAATTTTACATTTTTAAGCCCGTTCAACACAGCCTTCCGCTCACCTCGAAAAAGAATAGGATGGTGCTATTAACACTCTGGGATGTAACATGCGACATTGTCGATGATTTGAAACAAATGGCACATTCAATCAGGGATCTATTCAGACATCGCACTGCCCTTTTAAAAAAATCTTTCTACTAATTATCAATGTCCGGCCCGCAGGATAGTAAATATATCCCGGAAGCACTGGATGATATTATATCTGACATAAATACAACCATGCTACGTGGGGCTACATCCACCAGGTTTGCCATTCACCAACCCGATTGAAAATGACTATAGTCTCCAATGATCCCATTTGGTGGCCGACGATCAATTTTGATATCGTGTTTAACTATGTAACAGGTTCGTGGAGAGCAAGTGCCGTCGCTGAATCTTAAACATTGACTTTGCAGCTGGATGCTTCATGGTGATACTATATGATTGGTGTGCGCAAGATAATGCCTACCGGAGATATTATTGACGTCCTTATTGATATTCTCCAGTTCTGACGTTTGGACAAGAGGTAGGTTGATGTGATTACCAGAGCAGCTGTCTTACTAAGAATAGTTCTATAGGTCGAACTTTTCTGGGTGAGCATACTTGCACATCAAAAACTGCGTGATATTGTATGTAATGTGGAGCAGAGACAACGCTGCTCCCTTATGACTATCCTATATATCAGTGTGTGTAGCTTTTGGTTGTATAAGCGGTCTTGTCTGGCGCGCTGACTTCACGTTATAATAGGTGCGATATACTGGAATAGTATACATTGTGTGCGGTTTCAATGCTAACGTGTTGAAAATGTGCTAATCAGGCATTTCTCATGATCAGCCTGAGAATGCCTTGTAATTCTCCTTGCATACGCTTTGGCCATTTCTGATGACTGGTACTCTATAGCTATTCTCCCGACAGTCTCGGTAACAGATAAAGTAAGTCATGACCAATTAACCATTCCATAGAACTAACTGCGATATTATATAGGGGTAAGTGAGATTATCGATAAACTTTAAATTGCTGATTCAACATAACCATTGTAACAGCTGTACGTTCCAAATATTTAGCCCTCTAAAGCGAATCACTGATTGTGCTTCTAGGCACCATCCTCTACTTTGTGGAAGATTGGATGGATGTGATCGTAAACGTCATGATAGGTGGTGAGCTTCTCAGCTGCAGTGTCTCAGCAATATCAACTTGATTGTCATATCATGCAAGTCATCATGATCACTCGGTTATATGCCATGTATCAGAATTCCAGAAAGATATTGATCTTTCTCATTGTGATATTCGTTCCTGTCCAGGTCGTCGCTGTAGTAATGACTGCAATACAGAGCAAGTATATCTCGGGAGGTAAGCTTGATTATGCATCAACAATCTGGGCGCATCAACTCATGAAATGAATAACAGAGGAGTATGTCCTATCCGGCGCCCATCTGTGTGGTTACGTCGGGCAAGGCAATGTTGAACTTCTGCTCTGGATGACCTGGATATTGGGCACTGTATGGGAGGTCATCGCTCTATCCCTTGCAGTCTGGATTGCTATAAAGCATTTCCGTGAACTGCCACGACAAAACAGATGGGCAATTGAGGATGTTTTCACGATATTAATGAAAACTCATGTGTTTTACTTCGCATGGTGAGGTTAAAAATGTGATACAGTCACTTCCCGCTCAAGCTCCACCCTAGTTTTCTTTTTGTTTGTTGCTTTCAGCTCAGCTATCTCTCGCCGAACATCTTGGTATGCTAGCCTATGACAGATATCTGTATCTGAACGTTGCTCATTATTCTAATAGGGATTAGATTTTGCGGCAACAGAGATCTACAGTGGTTTTGTTGAGATCTCCGAAGTCCTTCAGATGTTCGTGTTAGGACCACGCCTTATCCTTGGAGTTCGAGAATATCACGCAAAAATCGTGGCCAATTCCGATGAAGAAATTAGCATGGCGTCAATTGCTTTTCAGGCCCGCACCCACATTTCAACCAGCAATGGTGTGTAGCGCAGGCAACACTCGCAGCGTATCTACTATCTACTGTTGTCCGCAAATGTTACTTTTTTTGCAGTCTCGTTCGTTCTATTCGAAATTTCCTCATATGTATATTATTTCAATACAGTATAGCACCTGGACAAACCAATACTTATAACATCTAGAATTTCTGGGCGAGTGGACAACACGGGGCTCGAGGAAGCTCGCAGTTACCTCCTAGCGAGTCTGACACACCCTCAATGCTTACCCTTTTTGGGGAAAGTGCTGGACACCTGCGCTCGAAACCTCAGTTCAAGTTGTATGCTTGCTGACAACCTTCAGCAATGGTTCAATAGTGAGCCTCATGGACAGTCCCTCGCAGGTTTTCGGAGAAGTAATTCAGTAAAGGTCGCTATAAACGCTTTGAGAAGCTGCATGACAGCCCTATCTACTGCACGATGAGCGCACCGAGTGTTCTTGGGATCAGCAGCGAGAAATAATACTACTGCTCGACTTATCCATGACCTCAAACGCCTTGCTTTCCACGAGCGCCTAGAGACGTGGGAAGAAGTTATAGAGCAAGATGCATTGGCGATGGAGTTGCGACTCGCGTCAATGGCGAGCGACGGGAATGAGTTTCGAGCATTGGTGCACAGGCTGATAGAACGAATGCTGTCTGAAATAATTGATGCCGCAGACGAAACCCCGCACAAACGCAAGGCTTATGCTCGAAAGTGCGAATGATGTACCAAGCGTTCTTCGGGTCGTCAGCGGAAACACGGGTACTACTGTTGCTCGACTTGTCCTCCTCGGGTACCTCATTTATGCTTCACTATTACACTAACACCTCATTAGCAACATAGACAAGCGCCTCAGGCTCGGTGAATAAATTAGAGGGTAATCTACCTCAATCTTTTTCAGACTTCAACTTCAACCCAACTTCAACTTCCCAGGGTGCAAATACCATTGATATCATGTTGCAGTTATCAGACATGCGGCAACATTATGTCAGGTCAAGCGCTCGTACAGCAAAGGAAACGAGAGGTGCAGAGTAGGTTTGGCTACTTATTAGAGTTCAGCTACGCGTGCTCTGATCAAGATGTTTTGAAAGTCCGCTAGATTCAGAAAAGCTTCGCCGCAAACTGGCGCCTCCCAGAAATCCACTGGCAGTGCATTCTGATGTAACACAGCAAGTACTGTTTGGCGTTGCGACTAAATGATCTTGCTGACTCCCATCACCGCCACACATGTCTACACATCGTGAACTGTTTTGTGTATCTCGAACTTTCAAACGACTAAATCGGGGATCATCAAGAAAATCGCTTTTTATGCTAATCACCTTGGCTATGATTGCATTGTGCTACAAAGTCCTCTGTCTTCGTCACTGCCAGGAACTCAAGTCTCCGCAGTCGTCGAAATGACAACACAATGATTTTGCCAAAATTGTCGTATCAACTTTGAGACCGTACTACGTTATTTGGCAGGTATCATGATTGCGGAAAATTCAAACCTGGTAAGCCTCAAGATGTGTACTAGGAATAATGTGCTTCTGTTCCATCGTCACGCAGGTTGTTACACGCCACCTCTCAGAAACATCAACCAATGACATCCGCTCGGAGTGTTTGGTGCGTTGCATATACCCATTTGGCGTATGAAATTTCCTAGCGCACGCCCCGTTAGCTTGCAGGAATCAGATTTCGTTCATATCCCTGCTCCATGGATCATTGTTAAATCTATTTTAGTCGTTCATGTGATAACTCGATGATCCACATTCACCGCAACCTGAAACTACAGGTCCGAAGGCATAGATCTGCGTCAATGACATTATTAGACGAAGCACATGATCACGGTGTCAAAATTTCGACTTCGGTAGGCAGACCGCATTCCCATGTCATTACAATCCTATGTAGATCAACCAAGGATCAATACTTCGTTCATTGCAATGCACAACGTTTTTTTTGCTGTTCATTACTGGCTTTCTACGTCTGCTTACGCAAAAGTTTATTGATCTCGCTACACAGTATATCCGGAAAACGCTGAATGGTGGTATATTAGCGCGAACGCCATTATTCTCTGTCCACTAAGTCTGTCCTTCACTTCCATCGATTGCTTCGATATGGCCATTATCTCAAATGATCCCGGGCTTTGGCCGATAATCAATTATCTTCGTGTATACAGTTATTTCGCAGGTTCGTGGAGAGCGAAAGAGGTCTCACTCATTGTTTGACAGTTTGTCTTGCAGTGGCATGTCCTATTGTGGTATTATATGATTGGGGTATGCGACATATGCTGACTGAGAGGATTGCTGATGTCACTACCACATTCTGCAGCACTGACATTTGGACAAGAGGTACGTTGATGCGTTTACCGGAGCAGCTATCGCACTAAAAAATGGTGTATAGATTGAACTGATATGGGTGAGCAAATTTGCATATTAAATAAGTTCTTGGACAACGCAACTAATTTGGGGTAGAAACAACGCTGGTCTCTCATGACTGTCCTATATCTCGCTGTATGTAACTAGTTTGGTAAAATCTTTGCCAAATTGTGTTGACTTAAAAATCCGCTAGGTACGCTACACCGGGATACTGTTCACTATGTATGTTCGAAAGGCTAATAAGCTGAAAATTGTCACTAAAGCACCTTTCATGGTCAGCGTCTTCATGTTCCGTATGTCTCGTGTCATTCTCTAGTTGTCATTTCTTTGACTAGTGACATGTAGCAAATATCCTGTCCATCGCATTCACAGATACAGTGAGTGTTTTATATTAATGCTGCAGTTCACGTCTGATAACCGTGCTCCTGCGTAGGGGTGAGTCACTGAGATTATCGACAAGTTCGTTGATACATACTATGATGTCTGTAATAGCTGTGAGAGTGTTTGCAACATTTAATCCTCTCTGGCTCATCACTTACTGTGTGTTCAGGCGCTGTCGTGAACAGGATATTCAACTGGACACCTATCGTCATAAATGCCATGCTGGGTGGTGAGTTAATCAGTTGCAATACCTCAGTAGTGTTGATTTAACTGAAATACTGTGCAAGCCATCACCATTACTCGGTTGCATGCCATGTATCAGAAATCCAGAAAGATTCTTGTTTTTCTTGTTGTAATATTCCTGGCTATCCAGATCGCCTGCATTGCGATGGGCGGAATACTCGTCAGGCATGTTTCAGGCGGTAAGCTTTAATTACATATTAAGGGCTTGCCAGCGTATCACCTCATGGACGACTTTCAGAAGAGATGATCCTGTCCGGCAGCCATGCGTGCGGTGTTAACGTGGAAGGAGATTGGGTTATCATGAATATGAATGAGTTAATCTGGGTATTGAGCACCGTATGGGAGGTCCTCGCACTCAGCCTTGCAGTTTGGATTGTTGTAAAACACTTCCGCGAGCTGCAACGACCATCGACAGGATGGACAGTCGGGGACTGTTTTACGATATTAATAAAGACTCATGTGCTTTACTTTGCAAGGTGAGCTCGTAATTGGATGTGATTTTGTTTCCCCGCTCAAATTCTACACCAGTTTTGTCGCTGTTTGTTGCTTTCAGCTCAGCTATTTTTCTCCAAAGGTTGCGGTACGTGGCATATGCCGTCCTATCACTAACATCTGCATCTGAACATGTCTCATCATCTCAACAGGAGCCACCTTCCATGATATATGAGATCTTCATTTGCTTTCTCGCTGTTGCCGAAATGGTGCAGATGTTTGTCCTGGGACCACGCCTCATCCTTGGTGTTCGCGAATATCACGCAAAGCTTGTAGCCAAGTCTGATGAAGGAGCTGGTATGGCTTCGATAGTTTTCCAGGAGCGTATACACATTACAACCGGCGGTGGTGTGTAACGCGCACTTCCGCTTCCGTCTTACCAAAGGAAAGTGCCTTTGGCCGGGTGAAGAATTTGGAGAGTAGCATGCGGTGATACTTGGAGTCGGCGATGAAGTTGTAACTCGTATTCGTGGCGGTGAATGTAGAAGCAGAGTTGAGTTACTTGAATGTATTCAATAACTCTTGGTAGTAGATGATATGGGGTTACAAAGTCGACCCTTGGCTACCTGATTTTAATTAGACGTACATATCGAGTAGGTACCTCGTGGAAAACATGAGTCCAACATGAGTATGTCCGATCAAATATTCCAACAGTGAAATCTGCGAGGATGAGTTTCGTGTCGAACTGGTACAGCACTGCCGATAGGCTGTTCACGTTAGTTCCTGCCGTGCACGTGTGTGTACTGAACCTAACCTTGTGTAGTAGACGCCCCTGGTAACAACTTCCATGTCTCTCTGCGGAAGTAGTCTGCAAATTTGGGGAGGCACTGGCTACATGGCAGGAGGACGTCAGTCTGAGCACCGTAGAAGTTGTTTTGCCACATGACAGTAATAGCCATAGGTCCTCGCAATGCTGATCCACAATGCAAAGGGCGATGGATAAGCCGATGGCATTCCACAAACAATAACGTGCTCCAACTTTAGAAGGCGAACATGATTTCTTGATTCATGCCAAAAACACTGACAGCCTCTCTACTTGTGCTTGCGACTTGTGGCCCGTCAAGTTGTCGCCGGCGGATGATTGCTTATGCGTGGTAAAGGTTGGAAGGCGATGATGAAGAAGGTATGTCTAGAGCAAGAGACTCGGCACCTTTGGCACTGTACCCTGATTGCAGGATGACGGGCGAGGGCAATGCAGGAAAGACGAAGCGCTGATGAGAATATTCGAGGCCAGCTTTCGGCTGATAACGTCGCTTTGCATCCGTCATTTTGGCATCTCTATCAATCCATCTGTATTTCTTCATCATTCGTAATATTACATCGCAGTGACATATAGATGAAAGTCTGATAGACTCTAACTTCAAGCAAGGAAGATCATCATTGAAAGAGGAGGAGGACAGTCACAAAGAATAAAGGAAACTCACTGCGGCCGTGTAAGTACCTTGCCTCTCAATGGCGCATCGTTTGCATCGCTGCCAAGTACCTCGCGTACCTCCACTAAAGGCCAATTGGAGAAGAATAAGACAATGCTTGGATTTTGCGAGAGGTTTGTGATACGCACAAGCTAATAGAACTGTCCGTTATACCTAGCTGAAAGCCTACGACAGAGTTTGCATCAGTTTCTGCTATGACTGACAGCCGGCACTGATGCAAGCTAATGACTACTACTAGTCACGCCGGACAATTGCGACAAGTTATTCTTTGCCAGCACTAGAGTGCGAGCCCGACTCACATGTGGTCTAAAAAAAACGTTCAATGAACAAGAAATCGTAAACCACTGCCGGTGTTTCTGCCATGTGCATTGATACTCCAGATGACGCTTCTACGTGTTCATACGTAGTAACCAGAAACGAAGTGCGAGGTATCACTATTTGAAGGCGCCGATTGGATCCAGACTTTCAAGTTGCCCAGAAGTTTGAGTGAGTGAGTCGGAGTTTGTAATATTAGGGCAGCAATTTGTGAGGGTGGCTATTATTTGAATGAGCGCATCATATTTTATAGTGTGATGTACTACAACTTGCTCTGTGCCGACTTCATTCTACCATCCCAATCCTTGCGAAGATTTCGCATTCAGTAAGTGTTTTCAAATTCAAGAACGTAGTCTGATGCCAGTGTGCTATTTCCAGCCTCCTTCTGTCCATCATATACGAAGGGCTTACTGTGGATTAGTACAAGTCGCGAGGCCATACAAGATATCGGCATGAAATTGAACAATGAAGGGCAAGTATCACTTGAGCGAGCTCATGCATATTGTATTCAAAAGGTGGCCTTTGCTGCTACCGTATTATGCAGTTTATTTTGTCCAAGGTTGTTCCATTCTAATTCTCAATATGAAACGTGATGAGTTGGACCTATTTGGCTATAGGTATATGCTGTGGTTATTGCTTCCTTTAAGCCATCCGAGGCACGAGGTCGGACGGCATGGCGGTGTAGCAATCGACGTTCTTATTCCCTTTCGGTCAACTCTCCCTCAATTTGACGGATATGCTCATTAGCCACTCATAGCAGAAGACCAGAAGAAGGCAGGCGCCTCCTAATTTCAGATGTCCAGGCTAAAATGCAAGAGTAACCCACGGCCGGATCGACACACGAAATCCCTCTTATCTGCCCTTCACAGTCAAAGTCACTATTGGCAGCTTGCCTTCGACTGCATTGAGCGTTGCGTTTTACTTCTCCGTCAAGTACAGATGCATCGTTGATGGTGACTGACCGCTTATATTACTTATAACGAAGTTCAAACACTGCCCTCTCACTGGCAGGAAAACATTTATGACGAGCACCGATCATACGAAGCCGCTAGGTAACCCTGGAAGCTTATCTGGCGGAATTGGAGTATCAATCCTTTCAGGGATAATGCTCGGCAGCTAGTGACAATTTCTGAGAATTTCTGATCGTGAAAAGCTTGGATTATACTAACGTGCCGGCTAAATCTACTACAAGCAGCAATCCCGCATAATATCGTTGGCGAATGGGAGCCGCCCTCAAGCTGTATTCATTTAACATCAAGTCAGCGCCGAATTCCACCCCTTCCATCATGTTTCAAGCTGTACTGATATTGTTCTACTGTTAGTACGCCAAGGGGGCCGGAAAGCTCCGCCAATACTGGGAAACCTCAGAGCCTTTTGAAATGATCGCTTCCACGTTCATGAGAGTTTTGGATTCACTCTTCCCCATGTCGAGGTCCGAAAATAGATAGGTGTCAATGTTGGATGGAATAAGCGCCACTCGACTTCGGTAAACATTGTCAATGGAGTTCAGCGGCCATACAGTGTTACATCAATCGGAGATTATTGCATTTCCTAGCGATGATTTTCGGGATGCTCTCTGGTAGTTTTAAGCGCTGTGGTATATCTAGCACGAACATCATCGGTCTACGTCCATCAATTTCGCCATTCACTCACTGATATCATTCTTTGAATATGACCGTAGTTTCAAATGATCCTAGTTTCTGGCCGCTAATCAGCTTCATTATTGAAAATAATTATGTCATAGGTTCGTGCAAAGCAAGTGGTGGTCTCTTACTCAATGATTTGATGGTGGTTTTGCAGTTGCATGCCTGACTGTGCTGGTATACGATTGGGGTGAGCAATACCTGTGTGCTTCTCAAGAGAATTGTGGATATTCATACTACCATGTTGGCTAGTATTGACATTCGGACAAGAGGTACGTTGATATGATTATTGGAGAAATGTCTGACTTACGTTGACCCTACAGGTTGAACTCCTCTGGGTGAGCAGAGCCGCACACCGGTATGACTGCTGGCTAATACATCCAAACCGGGACAGATGCAACGTTGGTCCCTCATGACCGTCCTATATTTCAGTGTGCATAGCTTCTGGTTATATAGGTATGGTTAGAGATTGCGCTGACTTCATTGAAATGTGCTAGGTGCGATATGCTGGAATACCATTTACAATGTATGTTCACAAGGCTATTGAGTTTACCATATAATAATGGGGCATTTTTCATGATAAGCCTGGCGATACTCCGTATGTCTTCTCATATACGCGTGGTCATTCCTTCTGACTATCAACATGCAGAAAGTTCTCCGTTGACAGATGCAGTGAGTGTTTTCCATCAGTGCCACCATTATTACATCAATTTGACTGCGCTTCTCCGTGTAACGCAGGGGTGAGTGAAGTTGTCAACTAACCGGTTTATTTACCACGCGATTGCAATAGTTGTGCGTTTGAACATCGAGACTTCCGAGGCTAATTGGCACTAACCGCGTTCTACTAGGCACTATCCAATACTTCGTGATAGATTGGATATTCGTCACCGTATCTATCATGCTGGGTGGTAAGCTACTCAGCTGCAGCATCTCAGCGATATTACTTAACTGAAATACCATGCAAGTCATTATCATCATTCGGCTACATGCCATGTATCAGCGATCCAGAAAGATGCTCGTCTTTCTCGTTGTAATCTTCCTGGCTATCCAAATCGCCTGCGTAGCAATGACTGCAATATCGCAGAATGGCCTTATTTCAGGGGGTATGCTTCAATCATAGATTAAAGACCGGAGTATGTCAGCTTATGATATGGATATCAGAGGAGTTCATCTTCTCCGGCACCCATCAATGCGGCTACATCCCGGAAGGAGACGCAGCAATTATGACACAGATGTCCTGGATATTGGTCACTGTGTGGGAAGTCCTCGCACTGGGTCTTGCAATCTGGGTTGTTATAACGCACCTCCGTGAACTTCGACGGTCGTCGGCCGAATGGGCATTTGGGGACTGCTTCGCAGTATTGATAAAAACTCATGTGCTTTACTTCCTAAGGTGAAGTCGTGATTTGAATGCAATCATATCTTCTCACTGAACTTCCACAACAGTTATGCTGCCGTTTCTTGTTTTGAGCTTGGTGATCTCTCTCCAAGCATCGCGGTACGCCAACCTATGGCCGACATACAAATCTAGCATTGCTAATCATTTTAATAGAACTCAACTTCCGTGGGAGCTGAGATTTATGACGGCGTTCTCCAGATTGTCCAAATCGTGCAGATGTTTGTGCTGGGCCCACGTCTCATTCTTAGCCTTCGAGAATATAACGCGAAAGTGGTGACCAACTCCGACGAAGGAACTGCCATGACTTCAATTGCTTTCCAGGATCGCGTACAAATTTCAACTGGCAGTGTGTAGCTTGGGACATGATTCGGCGCTCTGTGACCACGGGCAATACGTGGTTGACATGTATTTGGCGTTCCGTCGTAGTATTTATCTCTTCCAGAACATTTTTATACAGCAGTTGAGCTAGCGTTAATGAAGCCCATTTAAAATTATAAAGTGCCTCTAGATCGATAAGTGTTGTGGACAACTCAGTATGTCAACGTCAGAGTTTCGGAGTCTGTAACAAAGTTACGTCAGCAATTTGCGGAGTCGTGACCGGACCGTCCGTTTTCGCGTTCGCAGCTGCACTTCTCAACTTCAACATAACTACTTGCTACTAAAATTCAGAACGTGACCTCTATACAGTTGCCAGTGCCAGCTGGTCCTGTCTAATATCCACCATATGACAAGCGAGACGTTTGAATCAGCAAACTACTATATTCTGTACAAAGCTGTATAGAACTGGACGGCAGCCGACAGCGCCGCAGTGCGACAGCTTGTTCCAAAATAAACAAACTCACCCTCATCTGTGCAGAGCTGTACAGAGCTGTACAGAAACTCCCAGACTGTCAAATTTCGGCACACTGGACAAAAAATAGTAGTATATATATCATGAACATCATTCTATGCCTACCAAGTTTGTGCCACCCACTGATACAATCCCCTGAATATGGCCGTGACTGCCTTCTATGATCCTTTTTTTTGGCTGGAAATCACCTATTCACAAAAATCCAGTTATTTCGCAGGTTCGTCACGGTGCAGAGCAAACATCTCACTCAATCTTAACGACGCTTTCGCAGTTGCATCCTTCATTATAGTGACATACGATTGGGGTGAGCAAGATAGTGTTCATCGAGATAATTGTTCATATCCCTATCATATTCTCCAGTACTGACATCCGGTCGAGAAGTAGGTCAATGCCATTACACGAGCAGCTGCCTAATCACAATGGTTCTGTAGTTTGAGCTACTCTGGGTGAGCAGAGTTACATATTAAATGAACCACAGGCTGATTACCACATTTAATTCGATGCAGATGCAACGCTGGTCTCTCATGACTGTCCTATATACCTTGGTGCGTAGCTTAATGATTATTTAAGTGCAGTCGGTGGGATGTATTGCTTCAACATACGCCACTAGGTGCGATATGTTGGAATGCCATACAGTTTGTATGTTTACAAGGCTAACAATTTGGTACTGCGCTAATAGGCCCACTTGGAAATTTAGCGTCCTCGTATTATGCACGTATTCTCTGACATCACGTTATTTCTGAGTCTGATTAACGATATGCAGAAAAATCAACGTCAGCCGTAGTGAGTACTTTTGTATTAACTTCTATCATTGATACCTCATGAACCATGCCCATACATAGGGGTGAGTGATATTATCGATGAGCTCAACGATTCGACATAAGACCGTGACAGCTGTTAGTCCACTTGAAATATTGGATCTTCCCCTGGCTCATGACTAGCTGTCTTTTTCAGGCACCTTGGTAACCGCCTTGGCGGCTCTCATCATAGATGCTATGCTTGGTGGTGAGCTACGTGCCTGCAATATTTCAGTGATATTGATTTCACTAAAATACTACTTATCATGTGCAAGTCATCGTGCTCATCCGGCTCTATGCCATGTATCAGCGATCCAGAAAGATGCTCGTCTTTCTCCTTGTCATTTACCTGGCTATCCAGATCGCAACTTTCGTATGCAGCCTAACACTGGACATGGTCAATGTAGCGAGTAAGCTTCGATTAAATATTTCAAAGTTATGATTTTCAGGCATACAGCAAAAATGCCAGACGAGTACGTCTTCCTTCTCATGGATCAGTGCTCTTACAACATCCTGGGGAATGACGCATGGATATTTGGCCTCGCATGGGAGACCATCGCACTGTGTCTGGCGATATGGATTGCGATAAAACACTTCCGCGAACTGCGGCGACCATCGGACGGCTGGGCAGTCAGGGATTGTTTCACGGTGTTAATAGAAACTCATGTCTTTTATTTTGCAAGGTGATCTCATAATTTGAATGTGGTTATTTTCCTGCTCAAGCACCACATTAGTTTCGCGTCGATTTCCTGCCTTCAGTTCGCCTTGTTCTCTAAAAATCTCTCGGTATGCCTAGCTGTGACTGACATCTGCATCTGACCAATCCTCGTCATATCATTAGTTATCAATGGTTACGAACATTGCTGGTATTCTTCGAATTGCCGAAGCCGTGCAGATGTTTGTACTTGGACCACGCCTCATCCTTGGAGTTCGAGAATATCACGCCAAACTCGTAGCCAACTCCGATGAAGTTACTGCCATGACTTCAATTGTTTTCCAGGAGCGCGTACATATTTCAACTGGCAGTGGTGTATAGCGGAGGAAACGTTCACAGACACCGCACCATCATGGCTCTAAATGCATTAAATAGACTTTTTCATCTTGATATGTGGCCCTGTCCAATATTTATTCCCTCAAGGAAACGACGAGTGATACTTATGAAATCTAGAGTGCTTCAAGATTCGGTTAAAATTACAATATTGAACTACTACTATTGCCATGAATATTCTGATACTCTTCCCAACTATCTGCGACGCTTACAACCTTGGCACGACGATTCATTCTTTTCGGTGCTTTTGGTAGTAGTGAATAAGACCAGTAGTCTGCACGCACCGCTTTTGTCTCAGCAAAAGCTCGGAAGCATAGCGAAAGGATACACGTACCGAACTGTCGTGGCCAGTCACGTCGGACGGCTGGCTCAACTGCGACAAGATGTTCTTTGCAAGCACTTTTCCAAGCTCGACGCCCATTTGGTCTGCAAAACGTTCAACGAACGAGAAGCGTCGATCGAGCATAAGACATACCGAAAGAATTGATGCCCCAGATGACACCTTGGGTGAAGATTTTGTGCTCGTACAGGGCGAGGAGCGCGCCAAGGGTTCTTGGGGTCATCAGTGGGAACATGATGCTGTTGCTCGGCCTGTTCCCCTCGAACACCTTGCTCTTCACGAGGGGCTCGCTTGCACCGGGCCCGAGTTCCTTGCGGACTTCCGCCTCCGACTTACCAAAGGCAAGTGCCTCAGGCTGGGCGAAGAAGTTGGAGAGCAGAATGCGGTGATGCTTGGATTTTGCGACGGGGTTGTGACTCGTAGCTGGGGCGATGAAATCTGCGGGGATTAGTTTCGTGCCTTGGTGTACGAGTTGGTAGAATGAATGTTGTCCGTTGGTTCCCGCAGCACCCCAAATGATAGGCTGCATTAGAGCTTATGTCAGTTCCTGCGGCCCAGGTGTGTTTATTGCACTTACCCCTGTTTGATAGTCGACACGTTGACCGCCCTTGGTAACGAACTTTCCATTTGATTCCATGTCTCCCTGCTGGAAGTAATCTGCGAATTTGTGGAGATACTGGTCGTATGGTAGGAGAGCATGAGTCTGGGCACCGTAAAAGTCGTTGTACCAGATGCCGATCACAGCCATGAGTACGGGCAGGTTTCTCTCAAGAGGAGTCTCCTTGAAATGCTTGTCCATACCATGAGCACCCTTGAGCAGCTGCTCGAAATTGTCATAGCCAATGTATATAGCGATGGGCAAGCCAATGGCGCTCCACAAACTGTAGCGCCCACCAACCCAGTCCCAGAATGCAAACATGTTTGCCTTGTCAATGCCAAACGCAGTCACAGCCTGCGTGTTCGTGCTGAGGGCGACGAAGTGCTTTGCAACGTGGGCCTTGTCCTTGGCTGCAGCCAAGAACCAATCCCGAGCGGATTCGGCATTAGTGATGGTCTCTTGGGTGGTGAATGTTTTGGAGGCGATGATGAAGAGAGTGCGCTCTGGGTCGCAGAGCCTGAGAGTCTCAGCGATGTGGGTTCCATCGATATTGGAGACGAAAAGGGCAGTGAGGTCACGTTTAGCGTAATGCTTGAGTGCCTCGGTGACCATGACTGGTCCGAGATCAGATCCACCAATACCAATGTTGACGATCGTGTTGATCGTCTTGCCCGTGTAACCTTTCCACGAGCCGCTCCGAATTGCTTCGGAGAATTCCTTGATGTGCGCAAGCACGCCAGAAACCTCATCAACACCAGCCTCTTGGATCTTAAAGTCATCAAAGTTGCGGAGGGCAACATGGAGGACAGCGCGATCTTCTGATGTGTTGATATGCTCGCCTGCGAACATTTTGTCGCGGTAGGTCTCGACTTGAGCCTCACGAGCAAGTGATAGGAGTGTATCTAAGATCGGCTGGGAGATGAGGTTTTTAGAGTAATCGAGCAAGAACGTCGTGTTCGCGTCGGTTGAGTCAACATATTCCTTGGAGAATTTCGAGAAACGGTTGGGATCTTGAGCGAAAAGGTCCTTCAAGATGAGTCTGCTGTGTTCAGCGTCATAGGTCTGTTGGAGCGTCTTCCAGGCGGTGTACTCTGATTATAGGATCAAGATGAGGGCAATGCGAGATAAGACTTATAGAAGGGCAAACCTGAAGCTAGTCTTCCGCTCATGATGATGGTGGAGAAGGAGGGGAGTGTGTCGGAGATAGATTGTAGCCTGATCTCTCACATATGACGCCTCTCCTTTTATGTGTCAGTGGCGGCACGTTGAAGTAATTGCTGATCGCAACCGTGGGAACTCGTTGGGGCTCTCATTGGAAGATCGCGCACATGTTGCGCACATGCGCAATATCCGCTGTTGAACTCGCCCACAGGCTGTTGTCGATGAGAGAAAACCCAGACCTTTTTCTCGCTCGCCCATGAAAGCTAATGGGACGCTGTGGTTTTTGTTGCTAGGATGGTGTCTCCCGGCTTACACGCTCTGGACCGGCCACCTTGTTGCAGCCACGGCACTGAGAACTGACCAAGTATGGTTTCGTCGCGCTCGAGGCTTCTCAGGAGACTGACATACGTCTCTAGACATCATTCAAGATGGGGTAGGCAGTGACTCACAAGAGAACGGGGTGCTTCGGAGTACAAGGACCTCTTGGCGGACATGATCAGGAATTAGCGAACCTTCATTATTACATGTTCTACTCTTTTATTATATTATAAAAGTCTCTCATTGTCGGTCCTTCCCCGATAACTCGCATGCCAACACACGAGAAGAAAAGCCCAATTTGTTGTTGTACCCGAGTTTCAGCCGGTAATCCGCAATACACTCAATACCGCCACAGTGCCACGTCGTGCTGCTGAACCTTAGCAGCAAGAGGTAGCATGGAAGCCAGAGTCTGAGTCAGGAAACTAATTTGGGAGTGAGATAGATTGAAGTTAGCGCCCGGGAGACTGGAAAGCTGACAGAATTTTTCCGTCGTTCGCTTTGAAATTGTAACCTGTTTTTATTATTATTTATTTTATTTACTCTTTTTCTCATAGATGAGCATATCTTCGCTTGTAGTTGCGGAACTCATCTTTCGCAAACGCTAACACAGTATCGGCCTCATTGAACTTCACATCTTTCCGCGTCAAATTGGACGTCATTTCAGCCTGATGGCAGCTCGTGAGTTGATATCTGCGGCACGCGTTCATTGCTCGGTTAGCTCGGAATATCTGAAATCAAATTTCATCATGTAACTTCCCATTTCCGATGCAACGATGCGAGTATAGAAACCTTTGTCAGCGCATGTATCCACCTATATCCCACCCCCCAGTCTTCTGTGCTGGCGTCAATTGATTCGTCTTGATGTT
Organism: Rhizopogon roseolus; assembly: GCA_930272055.1. Lineage (NCBI taxonomy): Eukaryota > Fungi > Basidiomycota > Agaricomycetes > Boletales > Rhizopogonaceae > Rhizopogon > Rhizopogon roseolus. The sequence goes on along the minus strand of CAKNEV010000265.1, from coordinate 18,796 downwards.
CAGGAGAAATTTGCTGTCCTTGCTATGTCACTTGATACCTTCATCTTCGTTGTCATCTTGAGGCCAGTTCAGTAATGGATTTTACTCAGGTTGTCGACGCAGGGGATTTATAACTGGTGGTGGAGATATAACCGGTAGCTGTGGAGGAGGTACGTGGTGCATTGGTGCTGCTTCACGCATTGAGCTGAGAATGGCCCAATTTGCCATCGCATTTGGTCCTAGGGAAAACAAGACTGCGTGAATTGCTTGTACCTAGCACGGGACCTGAAGGGCCAGGGCTGTGAAACAGGCTGTCACTTAGCCCTATCTTGTGAAGGTCGTTTAATGTATTAACTTTTCAACTCCAAATCGCCGATTACTCAAGCTAACTCAACCTTCTGCCCAGCTGGTACGCCAGAGATTTCCCCAACTAAATGAACTTCATACAGCACGTGTGCAGTGGCCTGGCTAGGTACGGGAACTTAGACCTTTTGCGTAGTCCTTGTACAGGTTAGTCATGGGCATTCACCACGGCTGTATAGTACTCAGGCACTCAGACCCAGAACCTAGGAATACGACCAAACACATTAATCATTGACACTGTTTGGCTGTCTAAACCATTATGCAAACGACCGTATCTTCTGATGAACGTTTCTTTAGATGAACATTTCTTCTGATGAACGTTTCTTCCGGTGACCGCCGCGGTTTTCTCTACCGGTTATGTGTGTATATGCATACACCCTGACTACTTCCAGGCTTCTGGTGCGGGGAACAACTTGGATCTAAAATTACTAGTAAATTACGACGTTCGATGACTTCTCGCTGCAAGAGAAGAGGCCTCCGAAATAGTTTCCGAACTATTTCGGAATCTCTCGAGTCATCTCCAATCAGTGAGGTCATACATCACTTTCTGGTGATTCCATTGCCCTCAATGTTTTGATCTTCAAAGTGGCTGCGACCATCGACGGTTCTAGTCTTCATCTGCCCTCTCAACAAGGTGCCTTCCCCAGCGATATCTCCTAACTTTACTCAACAACCCAATGCATGCTCAGCCATTTCCCTCCTGGCCTGTAGGATCTAGACCTATCTTGAACCATCATTTGTGCTGTTGTGGGCGCTGGCCGTGATGAGCACCGCAAGATGCAGGAGGGTAAGGAGTTCAACCTTGCACATGAAGTGAGAAGTATCTTGCTGAGTTGTGGGCCGGAAGGTCGTGCAACTGGTTTGTAATTCGTTGATCAGACTGAACTCCGGTCTTTGTCAAGACGTTCGGGACCATCATCGGGTCAGTCTGTAGAATTGTTGTCCATCCATTCCAACGTTTGGCATTAACACAATAGATTGACTTGCCATATCGTATATGTGTAAGGTCCGGAGACACGATAAGAGTGCGTCTTAGGTAGGAATTCCAATCTAAAAACGAACATGATATGATTTACAGGACTCGAGCTCGCTGCATCGAGCACCTAAAAGCCACCTATTACATCCTCACATCGTAGATTCGTGTGGGTGAGGTGATGGGTATGCATTCTTTCTGTCAGATTTGGGCTCGAATGGCGATTGATCGATCATCGTGACTTGTTCTAATCGCGAGTTACCTGTACACGAGTCTTTTATGCTCAAACTCATGGGGTTATGTAGGATTTAGAGTCCTACCACAATGGTCTTAGACTCTGTCTACATTAAAATCTTGATAATGCTTCCATGCCACGCTGTTCTTGTTCGGTAGGTCTCCTCGAGCTGTAATGTCAAATAAGATAATGATGCATAAACTTTAGCGCCCTAATCTTGTTAAAAGGCCTTCAAGAGCACGTCGAAATCAGCTTCCCAGGGGGTCGAGACTAACAATGCTCTTTACTGGCTTACTTTTCGCAGGCCTCTCCACGGCTACAATAATGCAGTCTGTAATGCAGTCTGTAATGCAGTCTGTGATGCAGTCTGTGCAGAGAGTTGGCAGCACATCGTATGCGGCAACCTGTGCTGCAATCGCTGACAGCGTTTCCTCCGCTTCCAAAGTGCATTACTTCGGTGAGTACACTCAAAGAGTGATGCTGCAATATGAAATAATGCTCCACAGGGTCTTCCCAATACGCGATGGACAACGAACATTGGGCTGTTTCCAGCAATCAAAATTCTGCATGTTCCTTTGAACCCGGTACTGCTCAAGATGTTGCAATTGCGGTGCGTTTTTCGAGGCGAGCGAAGTCTAATCCAACATGCTAACATTGCAATCAGCTTCAAATAATAGCCAAGGATCAGACCCCATTTGGAGTGAGTCCATTACCCTTCTAGTCATGATCTGCGCGTATGAAGCAGTTACCTCAAAGATTAGAGGCGGAGGGCATACAATGAACCCAGGGTTTTCGTCCACCTCTGGTGTTCAGATTGCCATGTATTCATTTTCAGATGTCATATACGATGCAGACGCCCAAACGGCAACCATCGGTACAGGTTTGATTTGGGATGAGGTCTATTCTGCACTCGAAGTGTACGGTGTGAATGTTGTAGGAGGAAAAGCTACCGGTGTTGGAGTTGGAGGTTACACCCTCGGAGGAGGTAAGTTTTCGCAACTATTGAACAGCGTCGGTGATGTAACAGCTGATCCTCTGACAGGGTACTCATATCTTAGCAATCAGTATGGTTTAGCCGTCGACAACGTTCTTTCGCTTGAGCTTGTGATGCCTAATGGCACGATTACCAACGTAACCAGTGTTTCAGACCCCGACTTGTTCTTTGGACTCCGGGTAAGCTGACGGATATGTAGATCAAGAACCGTGCTCATTTTCGCTTTTTAGGGCGGATTCAACAACTTTGTGCGTGATGTTGTTGCGTTCTCAACTCATGTCAAATATACTGATGCATTACAGGGAATCGTTACCACAATAACTGTCAGCACGCACCCCCTGGGTGAAGTCTGGGTAAAAAAAATTACATTGCTGCATTCTTATGATCTAAATTCAATATAGGGCGGGCGTATCTCGTATACGCCAGATCAATGGGACGCAGTCAATACAGCTATCGCTAATTTTGCAGATCGCACTGATCCCAAAGCTTGTATACACAGCACACGCGACTATCTTGCTGGAGGAATGGTGCGTGACAGTTGTAGTCGAAAAGCTATGCGTCAAACAGTGGCTAATTGCATGCCAGGCCGTGCTGTCAAATATCCTGTTTTACGATGGACCAACATACCCGGATGGTATTTTCGATGAATTCTTGAACATTGCGCACGTAGAATCAGATCTGGGGACAAGGAATTACTCGGACTTGATCCTGACACTTCCTGCGAACACCATGGCAGGCTATAGGTACGTCATAGGATGTCCCAAGGGAAAATTTGATTTGGCTTCCTCAGATACAGGGGTATGTTCCACTGGGTTGCTCTCGACCACTTCACGACGGAAATACTAGTGATGCTCAATAATCAGACACTGGTAAAACTCTCTTCATATTTGATCAGGACAATACTGATCGAAACAACTAGTATTATGGTGCAGAGGTGGCAAAACACAGCGGAGGATTTATCTCATATGAAGGGATCCCATTCCTGTCAAATGTCTACGACCACGCCACCTCAGAGACTGCTTTCCCGTCTTTAAGGGACTCAACCCAGGGATCCTCATTCATTAATGTGTTTTATGGATGGACGGACCCCAGCCAAGATGACACGATGAAGCGACTCGGCGCTGAAAGCGTTGCCTACATGAAGCAGTTTATTGTCGATCAGGGGCAAGATGTTGGAAATGCGCTGTTATACCCGAATTATGCACCTCCTGGGACGGCTTTGGAGGATATGTATGGAGATGCCTTGACGCGCCTGCAGTCCATTAAGAGTGCAGTGGATCCTACCAATGTGATGAGCCTAGCGGGAGGCTGGAAATTCTAGCTGGAGACTGGCATGAAACTACTAGGTCTGTCTAGATTGTACACTTAGGCCGTCCTTTGCCTTGTATCTTTGATTTACGTAAATACTTGGTTTATCACGTTGTACGGATGTTAGACTAACATCCCCATTATCACCAACTTGGATGCTGTCTTGAACGCCGTCCGGGGTTTTCTTTGTTTCTTACATATTTCAGAAAGGCCACAGCTGGTGCTAGCCTTATAAACAAGAGCTAGGAAAACCCAGCCCAATTTTTTTTTTCTCATACAATGTGGTCCAATCTGCCTTCTTAGCTTCAAAGGACCCGGTACAAGGACAGACTTCGTTAGGTCATAAATATCATGTCTGTAACGTTAAACGTGCGATTTGAGCAAGTGGAGAGGGCCTAAAAATCGAAGATCAAATTTGTCGAGTTCCTAAACCTAGAAACCATTGTTTTGTGGCTTTGTTTTTATGACAAGGTTCAGTTTAGACCATCGTCACAAAGACTCGTGGGTTCCGAAACTCAACATGAATTTATTCCTTTTTGTTACAAAAGTTACTCTGCGAAGTCTCCTTCTAGGTATATATACAAGTTCATCCAGCCATAAGTACGCAAGCTACATATTTAGAATAACTGTGACTTTGCCTAATGGCACCCATGTCCTGCCAATACTAGTTGATTTACACCACCCCAGTTGAAATCGATCCCCTCTCCTGGAAGACGATGGAAGTCATGCCAGTGCCTGTGTCGGAGCTGTCCACGAGCTTGGCGTGGTGTTTCCGAATACTGAGGACGAGGCGTGGTCCTAGCACAAACATTTGCATGGGTTGGGCAATCCCGAGAATGCCAGAATACACTTTAGTCCCTAAGGAATCTGAGTTCTATATTTTGAAATGTTGAGTCAGGGGCAGAGGGTAGTCATGAGTGAGCGTACCACCAGCTTTGAAGACAAGAAGCCTATATTGAGACAAGACACTGCAGCAAAACTAGGACCATGTAGAATGTCAGCAGAAAACATAGTGATCGCATTCAAAAGAAGACACTCACGCTGCAAAGTAGAACACGTGGGTTTTAACTAACACCGTGAAACAGTCCTCGATGTTGGATCCTGTCGATGGTTGCAGTTCGCTGAAGTGTCTCACAGCACTCCTGACCGCAAGACACAGCGTGAAAACCTCCCATACAGTGGCAATCATAAAAGGCACGGCATTAAGAAGAATATTGTATTCGATAGCAATGCAAGCATTGGTACCAAATATCGTGAATTCCTCTGTAATTCATCCGATTAGCTCCATGCGCTTAAGCTTTGATCCAGAATTAAAGCATACCCCATGAAATGTAGCTGCTATTTATCGCAGTTATTACTCCGCAGGCAATCGTGAAAGCTGAGAAGATTACGATGAGAAAGGTGAACACCTTTCTGGATCGCTGGTACATAGCATGCAACCGAGTGATCACGATGACTTGCATGATATTTCATTGGGGTCAGTGGCGCAAGTTACTGCAGTAGAGTAGCTTACCTCCCAGCATGGTGTTTACTACGATAATCGTCCACCATCGTACAAAGCCAATAATAGTGCCTGTAACCAGTGGTCGATGAACATCGTAGAACTTGATACTTCACATGAACCCACAGCTGTTGCAGTCATGAAGTTGAACCAGCGTCCCGGTCAAGAATCTCGCTCACCCCTAAGTATGAATATAATTATGTGGATTAAATTGGCAGGAATAGGAATAATGCTCACTGCATCTGTCAACGAGGCTGACGGGAGAAACACTGCATGCCGATGGTCAGAAGAAAGGAATGCGAGTCTATGAGAGGATATACTCAGCAAGCAGGCACTGGTCGCGAGAGATGGCTTATTAACGCCGTGCCAACTTGTTAGCCGCGAAAACATACATGGAAAATAACACTCCAACATAGCGCACCTAGGACATTTTGAAGTTAGCAAAACTTGCACAACTACGGCATCCGAGTCGGTGACGTACACTGAGATATAAGACCGTCATGAGAGAAAAACGTTGCCTCTGCGTCGAAACAATCGTCTAATTTGCTCCGAATCGGATACGGGACTCCACACACCCAGATCAGTTCAAGCTACAAACCCATCTTTAGTGACAAGGTTCTTCTGGTAATGACATCAACCTACCTCTTGTCCGAATGTGAGTACTGAAGAACATCAGTTGGACGTAGTATAATTTCATACATCAGTACTATCTGACTCACTCCAATCATACGCAACCGCAGTGCAGGCTCCAACTACGAAACCACAGTTAATGAAATACAGTTATGGTCAACATCATCAAAACGAACCTAAGCAGTAGCTGAAAAAGAAATCAAAATCGACCAATTGCAACCAACTGGGATCATTTGAGACGTGAGACATGTTGAAGAATTGGTTCAGGTTCAGTAAATGGGAGCATGGACGTATGTCGTTCATGCTAGATATAAGTACCACTATCAGGCGCTTTTATTGCCAAGATAAGCGTTGTATGCATGGATATCCGTTGGCCACGGATGCCATCATGGCAGGCACTCTGGTTATGAAATCACTTATTCAATCCAGGTACGCCAAAATGGCAGATTATTTGAACACCGAGAAGGCAAGTCGTGCGTCGCTTTGGGCTTGTATTCCATTCGCTGCCGTCCAAGTAATTCTCGACATCGACGCCAGAGATATGTGGCCGAATCCGAATGTTCGGGTTGGAGGTAGTAGATTCCTAGTAACCTTGGTTTGCTTGACGCGCGCTTGTGCATAGGGAATGCAGTACTCGGCCACCCAAAGACCTATAGAGGACACAATCCATCAGCATAACGTCAGTCCTGGCAACGGCTGCCAACAACACTGTGGTGATGGTGCGGCGTGGACCGTGTGAACTAGTCATGTGTTTGTTGGCGGGTACAGTAATTTGTAACCCTAAACCTAGCGAAATAGATTTATTTGGATGTATTTACGTGCATTTGTTCCGTGGTGTTGTTTTTGTGACAAGGTTCAGTTTAGACAAGACCGTCGTTGGTTCTGTTTCAAACTTGCGAGCATTCTCCTATCACCTCTTTCTTTCTGACCACCATCATCTTATCTCTTCCATAAATCTTCTCACTGAAAATCTTATCCAACTTGTTTGACTCTAATCTTAAACATGTCGAGCTATCAGATACTCGACTCGTCCCCCATCCACATCCCCTCTCTTCACGACACAGATGATCATCCACGTCCTATGAAGCGCTCTGCATCTGTGGCTTCACTTCCTACGCCCCCCAGAACGCGTCACAAGCGAACTCGCTCCAAAGCAGGGTCAACGACATCTAGAATCGCGTCAGAAGACAGCGACAGCGCTTCAGAACTCGATGGCGACCTTGGTGGTGGCTACACTGCTAGCATCGCCAAAGTGTCCTGCAATGATGAGGATGAATCTGCAGGTGACGAGGACAACCAGGCGCGTGTAGGAAGGAAAAAGAGGCGAACAACGGATGTACTTCCTGCACATGACGAAGAAGAAGACGACGAAAACGCGTTCTGGACTGGCCGTAGCGGTGGCAAGTCGGCTGCTAAAACAGCACCTACCGTGCAAGACACGGAAGACGAGCAATCTCCCTCGCCTGCGCTGTTGAAATATCGCATCCGCGTCCCCGTATCGCCACCTCCGTCACGCAGAGCACCTCAAGTCCAACCTCACTCATCGTCAGTGCAGCGTTCGCGCTCGCGTTCACCTTCCCTTCTTCTGCAAAAGCCACCAGTGACACCACCTCGCAAGCTCTTCCTTCGTGCGCCACCACTCCCCTCGAAATCTAAAGGCAAGAAAATATTGCCTACTCGAGACTCCCCTGACAACCCGTTCCTCGCTGGCGAGGATGAATTATGCACGTCTAAAGCAAGCGGATGGGAAAGTAGTGACGACGAACTCGTTGGAGAAGCCCGTGAGCGGGAAAGTACACCGACGCCAGCTCCGGCGTTTGAAGAGAAGCCTACGATAACCTACGTGTTGTACGTCTCTTTAACTCTAATCATAATCTATCTGCTAACTTCTGCAATAGCCGCGGCCAAAAAGCGACTTTCCATAACCCGCAATATGATCTTCCTCCTGAAGTTATTGAGGCGTCTAAACTACCTATCGACCATCCAGACTTTGAAGTGGCGGAGGCATGTCCACCCCGCCGTCTCTTCGCCAGCAAGCTGAAGCGCAAGTCTCGCGATCGCAGCCAAGATGTTTCTGCGAACGGTTCCCTTGACGCCAAACGTGCAAAGATAGCGCACCTCGATGTCAGCGCATCTGAGGGCGAGAAGAGCACTGCGAGCACGAGCTCGCGCAAGAGGATTGTTTTCTCGGATGGCACAGAACGGGAGCCCGTGTTCACAAAACCTCAGGGCTCTGACAAAGGAGCTGAGCGCCTTGAGATGCAACATGTTCGCGAAGACCGCGAGCGTAGTGAGAAGGAACGTCTGGCCACGAAGGATGGTCTACGCGCTGGAGCGTTTTTACCGGAGAGGGCCGATCCTGTCCGGCGGGCGATGGGTCCTATGCGTCATTCCTAAATAGCGAAAGTTGGTTTCGTCCTTCTCTTCGTTTCCTTTTCTTTCTCGATTTGTTTTCTTGCATTTGTGATACCTGCTACATACATACGCACAACCCCTGTTTCGTTCATCCTGCGACGCCTCATGCTCTCATGCCCCTGCGACACCTCCCATCTCTCATTCATTTCTATTGACTATTGTGCGTACTTACCCATCAGATCTGTCGACCACTCATTTACCTTGACCGCATCCTTCATCCAGTTTCTACATTGACAGAGGCATATCTACATAAGTCTACTTAGGCACACGTTAGTCGTTCGGAGCCCTGGCGTCGAGTATATTTACTTACACATATCGAATACAATGATCATTACCTGAAAGCTGAAGTAGTAGAGTGTTTGTTTGAAATCTTGTAAAGCAGAGTCCAGGCGTTGAAACTGAAGTTCCCAAAAACGGCAGGACAGCGGGACAGGCTCGGCTGGAATATTTACAAGGTAACCACTCCGAGAACACTAGAAAGAAACTTGCAGTTGGCATTAGATCAATTTCAAAGTTACCGATCGCAATCACCTCCAGCTGCCAGTGGGCGTCAACGGTGCCAATGGAACACTGGCGAGTCTCACAACTGTGTGCAGACCATGCGTAAAGGATGGCACCAACCCGGCGTTGATGACTGCCCTCACTCTATACCTCACAACCCAAGAGCTGTTAAAACCAGACCTTTAGTATTTCTTACCGTATAAAGGATTTGGTCTAGCGGTTTGGTCGTCTTCTTGACCGCCCCACCGCATAACTCTGCATAACTAGAATATTTCACTCGTGGAACCTTGAACTAGCAAGGACCTCTCATCATTGGTTGGGTATTGCAAGCCAGTCGCCCGGGCTCACGGGACCACGTTTTCGACTCACATAAGTAAGTACTATGCAATCTAAATTCAACCCGAATGGCGTTTAATGGCGTGCTTCAATGTGGACTCGCAGCTGGCCTCGCTTTTGTCACCTCAATAGAGACATCCGTGGAGACAACTTAACCCATGGGGGGTCTACAAGTGTATGCCGGACGGGCTGTGACATTTTGGTTCCTCGGAATTGTCGCCCTTGAATTCATTTCGTATCGATCTTTTACGACCGCAGTACCGATCACAAATCACAACCAGCACACTGCGAGTTCATGGATCCTGTACAGTATAGCACGCCCTCTGAAGAAGTTTGCAAATGCCAACGTTGCGTAACTACGCCTGAACTCGGCCTCCATTAAACGAACAGGTTGACCAGGTGAGTTTGCGGATCGGCGTAGTTCATCTTCATAACTTTTGATGACTTATGACTTTCGACGTGCAGTAGACTTCATAAGTGCATTGTCCCACTTTCCGTGTATTTAGAGTAAGTGGTATTTAAGGGAACAGTAATTTCTGCGACTCGCAAGAAAGTACAACAGCATGGACGGCAGTGATAGATCTGTTCCACGGACGTTTACCATATAGGATAGGTCCACTGACTGACATCTCTCCAATCGCCAAGCATGCTGAATGTAAAGATTGAGGAGTTTGATTTTGAGGTTGGCACTCTGCCATCGCCGATGGCCTATTACACATCCATCAGACGCTGCAGGTGACTAAACGGAGGACTGCATAATACGCCATCGGGTTTTTAGGCTCCAGAGTGTGCAATCAAGATTATCATGGAGCTTGGTAAGTATGTCCCGCAAAGTTGTGAGCACGCAGAAGAAAGGACATCGCTCAGAGTTCATAATTGAGGTCCTAGGATCAGCCGAGAAATCGGTGCTGATGGGACTAGGCCAGCGAAATGGGCGATATGATGAATGAACTGTAGATACCTTTAGTTTAGCATTTGCACCGGGATATGCATCGAAGATGTAGTAGCACGATGTCGATACTGACGAATAGCCATAACAATACAGCTGCAGCCTAAGCCTAAGCGTTCAACACGTATGACATCGCAGATAAGTTCTCACATGCAGGAGAAATTTGTAATGCCACAACACGCAAATTAGAAGGATGAGTAATGAAAAGTACATTATGCAAGGCACGGTTAGTATGATAAAAAGAGGTAATAGACACTGCACCCACCATCAATCAGACGGTCTCTCTAACCTCTGAGTAACAACCCCGTCTGAAACTACATCAAGGAAAGTAAGCTGGAACAATTTATGCATCTTCGAATCACCTCCACCTCGTCCATGGTACTTAAAACTACTTGCCAGTTTAGCTGGTGAAGACGCTGTCCATGGCTTTCAGGTCAACGAAGCCCGCAGCAGTAGCAGACGGGTTAACCGTAGCGGGAGCAACAGTCCTGAATCCATCTATTGCATATTTTCCTGGGGGCGGTGAACCAATGATCGGCGATGGAATATGCAAGCGGGTGAGGTGACTATGAGCCTACTATTGTGACACACAAGTGAGCCACCTTGCGTGGGAAAACTACAGGTGCTTCTCTACTCTTGCTTCGGTCACTTCGGAACAAAAGGTTAACGCACGTGATCTCCGTGACTTGTGGTCTTTGTACTCCTTTACCATGTTGAAGCATCAACAATATACCGCATGGATCTCCGTTGGTGGTCAACCGCTGGAGACGTATGCAGTAGAGACGTCTCCGGAGACTAATGAAGTGACTTGCTGGATTGCGTCGGAAGTTGGCAAGGCGCGTTACTTGAAGCTTTTAGCTCCTCTAAATCTCATTTCTACCATACTTAGGAGTTTTCCGTGCATTGTCGAGATACCTCAGTCACTAGGATTCATACCGTCGGTGTAGCCGTCCGCATTGACGGACAGCGGTGTGGTGCGGTCATATTGCGCAACTCCGCCGAGTCGTACCCGAACACGAGAGACACCGTCAATATGAGTGACGTACAGGTCTCGAACACGACTGCCAAACCATTCATGTTTTCGACTGTGCGGCTCACAGGTAGTTCCAGTCGTCATGATTTCAAGTGCCGGTTGACTCACGGCCAGCCAGATGAAGACGAATTTGTAGACGTGTCGTCAGCCGGCTTAGGACAAATCCAAATCAGAGTGTACTTGCTAGTCCCTGGCCAGCCTAAGGCCCCAATAGCATATCAAATTCAAACTGAACACAAGGTGCACGAGCGTTCAAAAAAAGCAGTGACACATTGTGTAGGGTGAGTAGGTCGCCAAATTGAACAAACGCCTGAAGACGTACATTATCTCTGTAGGCTTGGTAAGGAAATTGCGTCGTCAAGGTCGTTCTTCCATACACAGACCATTGGCCAGCCACTTGCAATTTTTACATTCAAGTACAGAGATCAAAGTGTGTCTTCTGTGCTCTCCTCCTTATTTTACTTACATCTCCCGGTAGACCTTTTGATGGCGAACGGAATTATGCCAGTCCCAGCACCTTTGAAGCGCAAAGCATCTGAGGACATCATCGACCTCACCATTCCTGACGTCAGTGTAGAAAGTAGCAGCTCCAATGCCCTTGCCCGAGGAGAACACATTTCGCACAGAATAAAGACAGAGAACAGGAGCAAGAAGGTGAAGCTTGAAGAGACGTCTGAAAGTAGCAGATCCAATGCCCTTGCTCGAGAAGAACGCATTTCGCACAGAACAAAGACAAGGAATAGGGGCGAGAAGGTGAAGCATGAAGCGACGTCTGGTGAATTACTAGAAGTCATCGATTTGACTTAGATCACGGTCTCACGGGTATGACAGACTGGTGATAACTTCATTTTAGTTATCTAGATAAGCGAGTCATTGCCATGAACGACTTCTCTGTATACAATCGCGACGTACATTAACTCTACATCCTACAGATTCCTACTACATCACTCAACCTTGCCATTGGACTGCGACAGTCTCGAACTAGACAAGACCTCTGAGACATTTGTGGAGCACCGCCTGTTTCATGAGGTATAGGGAACCATCCTTGGCAACTCTTTCTACATGGCAACGGCCAGACGTTCGTATCTAAAGCAAGTGAATATGCATGCAGTGATGTTTCACGATCTGCTGAGAAGACCGTGAGCGGGAAAGCACGCCATTGACAGCACTGGCGTTGGGTTTATAACCGATATTTTGTGTGTCTTTTCAGCTCTAGTCATCCCAGCTTTGCGTACTCAGACCCATGTTAGCAGCGGTAATACACGTTCATCTCGCAATGTCACCTGCTCGCATGCCCACGCGACACCCATGTCCATGTGACCCCATTGATACAGCTTATCATGAGTACTTGAAATCTATTCCGCTGACAATTAATATATAGTGCCGACCTCCTACCACCCAGTTGATTTATTGACGTGCACGCCTACAATCTACATTGTAACTTAGGTCCAGGTTAGTCGTCCGCTGATTGTGTTTTCCTACACTCGTATACGGTGATCGTACCAGAAAGGAAGTAGCAGTGACGGTTCGATTTACTAGGGGGGACGAGAGAAAACTCGACAAGCCAATTCAGGCTCAAGTGCACCATATGACTCTAACAAGTTTGTAATAAGCTTCATTGATATACATGTAAGTACTACTTCCGGTTACCATCTGCAGAGCTTGTTCTCATGGATGGACGCTAGATTTATGCATTACATGTAGCATACTTTGTATCAAAGGTCCAGCCGAACGGTGATCTGATGAGATGTTCCTGAGAACGCCACCCGAGTTCTCGTTACATCTTCCGATGATCATTACTGTTCTGTTATCCAGCCACGATCAAAGAGGGTTGGTGGATGAAACATCAGATCCATCTAACTAGGCATAACTACTATCCACCGTTATCAGATTTATTCTCGTGAATTTTGGGTTTTTTGTTGGATGCTGATAATTTGGGAGGAGGCAAGACTCTGGCGCATTGGAGAGGAATTTTGGGATAGGGATTTATGTGATGGGTGAGTTTTCCCTTTGAACTGGACAGGATCAAGTTTTGCGTTCTTTTAAAATTTGACGTCCTAATTTTATAGTAACGATCATGTTCTTCCTCATGCATTGAGATGACAGGAGTTCATAGGTTTTTGGTGGTCACGCCTGTTTTAGATCAATCATTACATGTTCTGACTGGCGTTTACAAGTTGGTCGGTTGCCAAGAACACTCTGACGATGTTGATATTGGAGGTCGACTACCGAAATCACCCACAACGTTTCGAACAACATTCCATATCTGTGACCTATCTCAGCGATAAAAGCGCTGACATTGGTATAAGGATCTGCATTCAACGCCATCTTTATATACGCCCACCATTTTGCCACTCACACGTCACTCACTTCTACTAATCCCTTGAATATGACCGTAGTCTTAAATGATCCCATTTTGTGGCCGGCAGTCGAGAATAATATTGTTTACAGTTACTTTTATGGTTCGTTGGGCAGTAGGATGATGATGTTCATGTCTGACTCTGACTCTAACCGTTGCAGTTGCATGTTGCGTTGTTATAGTATATGATTGGGGTGAGCTTGATGACACTTGTCGAAGAAATTATTGACGTCTTATCATATTCTTTAGCACTGGCATTCAGACAAGAGGTATGCAGGTACCATTGCCGGAGCATCTACCTCACTAAAAATCCCTCTCTAGTATGAACTGGTGTGGGTAAGCAGAATCCCATATTCGAAGACCAGCAGTGTAGAATTTATTCTGGGCAGAGGAAACGATGCTCCCTCATGACGGTTCTATATCTTTGCGTATGTGACCTGTTGTGTACATGTTCTGCTGATTTCAGACTATCATAGGTGCGCTATGCTGGGATACTAAATGCTGTGTATGTTGTGGTTCTCACAAATTGGTACTGCGCTCGTAACTCATCTCTCACAACCAGCCTCACCATACTATGTATCTCCTCTCCCATACACTGTGTGAATGTCTTCTGACCAGTAGCGCATAGCTCTTCCCACAGTTGCGGTGTCTGATGTAGTGAGTATGATTTGGACTATTCCCTGCTATTTCGTCCAACCACTTGCCCTCTTACGTAGGGGTGAGTGGAGTTTTCAACCAACTTGTCGTTTCATTACAACAGCAATAGATGTGAGTTTGCTTAAAGCACTGATTCCTATGAGTTTTCATCACTAATTGGTATCTTTAGGTACCATCCTTTACTCAGCGGGAATGTGGCTGAGCCTCGTCGCAAACGCCATGCTTGGAGGTGAGCTATTCAGCTGCAGCATCTCGGTAATATTGACATATGCATATCATGCAAGTCATCATGATTACTCGGTTACATGTCATGTGTGAGAAATCGAGAAAGATGCTCATCTTTCTTGTTGTATTTTTCCTTGCTGTCCACATCACCTGCGCAGCGATGGCAGCAATACTTAGCAGCGATGGCAGCAATACTTAGCAGCCGTATTATTGGAGGTAAGCTTCGATCATAAATGAATGACAAGCACTGAAGCACATGATGCCCATGCAACAAATACTAGAGGAGTTCATTATGTCTGGCAGCCATATCTGCCTCGACAACCAAGGCAACGAACCTATGACGTCCATTTCTTGGATCGTCGGCACATTGTGGGAGGTCCTTGTGCTGTGTATTGCAGTTTGGGTTGCTGTAAAACACTTTCGTGAACTGCGACGATTCGGACCCTCAAAAGGATCAACCATCGGAGACTGTTTCACAGTGATGATAAAAACCCACGTGTTTTACTTTGCAGCGTGAGCTTAGAATTTGAATGCACTTGATTTTTTTTTGGTCTCACTGAAGCTTCACACGCACTAGCTTCGTTGTCGTTTCTTGCTTTCACCTCATTGACCTATCAGGTTTATTGTCGGTACGCACCGGTAACTTATATGTGCCGTAACTGCTTCTTATCACTTCTACATACAGAACTGGACTACCTCAGGATCTTTCGTTTATGGTGGCATGCTTCAAATTGCCACGACCGCGCAATTGTTTGTGCTGGGGCCACGCCTTATTCTTGGCGTTCGAGAGTATCATGCCAAACGTTTGGCCAACTCTGATACAGCATCTGGCATGAATGCGATGGCCATCCAGGAGCTACACATTTCAACTGGCAGTGGTGCGTAACGCGGGGAACGCGAGTATGATATTACACTCGTTGGGTACTTCTGCTAGTGGTCGCTACATTTAAGTTTCATAGTCGTATCTATTCGGTGTTCCATCAGGGTATTTAATCAATGTTCCATCAGGAAACAATACAGTATTTATGTGACGAACGTACGTCAATACGGATTTCTGATTCGAAGTGTTATAGATGGTGGTATTGTCCTTTGCCCCACACCATCGAAGATCTCAGGATTTTCTGTGATGTTGCAAAATCACTGAAGAAGAGTGGTCTTGCTTGCATTTGTTCGTCCGACGAGAATTCGAAAGCGCCGATCTTCTCTCTGATGACTTGAGTTTGCACATCATGTACAGAGTCGATTGACTCGGAGTTCGGTTCAAGGTTGTTCCCCTCCACCACTCGTTCCGTAAATCACTTCCACAGTATGTGATCTGCTGGTTACTTTTGACGCGAATTTACCTGCGACTCGCAAGAAAGTACAACAGCATGAACTCCAGAGATAGATCTGCTCCACGGACGTTTACCATAAATGATTGGTCCACTGAGTCACTGACTGAGACCTCTCCCGTCGCCAAGCATGCTGAATGTAAAGATTAAGGAGTTTGGTTTTGAGGTTGGCACTATGTATCTGGTATCACCGATGGTCCATTATGGATCCGCCAGACGCTACAGGCGACCTCACTGAATACTGCGTAATATGCCCGGGTTTTTAGGCTCCAGAGCGTGCAATCAAGATTATCATGGGGTTTAAAGTATGTCCCACGAGGTTGTGAGCACGCAGAGGAATAACATCGCTCAGAGTTCATGATTGAGATCCTAGGATCAGCCGAGAAGTCGGTGCCGATGGGACTAGGTCAGCGGAACAGGCGATATAACGAATGAACTTTAGTTTAGCGTTTACACCGGAGCATGCATAGAAGGTGTGGCAGCACGACGAGATGTTGACGAATAGCTATACAATACGTATGACATCGCAGATAGGTCCTCAGTGCTCTTGGGCCTTGAGGCGCTGCCGATAGAAGGGATAATGATTTCCTGCGCAGGG
Organism: Rhizopogon roseolus; assembly: GCA_930272055.1. Lineage (NCBI taxonomy): Eukaryota > Fungi > Basidiomycota > Agaricomycetes > Boletales > Rhizopogonaceae > Rhizopogon > Rhizopogon roseolus. The sequence goes on along the minus strand of CAKNEV010000265.1, from coordinate 2,409 downwards.
GAATTTGGCTTCTGTTCTGCGACTTGGCTGAGCGCGGATCCCCATGTACTAGTCCATCACCGCTACCAACGCAAGAATGGGTGCGGAAATCCTGTGCGCCGCATTGCTTGCCTTTAGCTTAGCGCGTTGGTGTGCGAGCGTGGCGGCCGCATCATTGTTGGCTACCATTGCAGCTGAGTCGGGGGAAAGAAACCCAGATGAAGTGGTATCGAGCGCACGGTTCTGACTACCGCTGAATACGCGGGGAGAGGAGGGCATGGGCGACTTAAGTGCGGGGCTCTTTAACGTCATCTGGGCCAACTTCGCTTCCATCTGACTCTGCATCGAACCTGCATCACATGATTTAGTGCACGAGGGGATGGGCGTGGATAGAAAAGGCTCACCACCAACAGCAGGGCTCAAGAGAGCAGTATCGGATCTGATCTCGCCATCTGCTGCAAAACCGTAATGAAAAATCGAATCTGAACTTGCGTAGATTGCTGAAGAAGACTGTAAAGAGCGGCAGTGCGCTCTGCCTCAGAAGGATATGGGTGTGATTCTGTCAGAGTCGAACGACGATCACGCACTTCCTAAGAGCGGCAAATAGAGTGTGGACTTTATTAGTTTATCATTGCTTGTAAGTTTCATAATCTACGCACAACTTCGCGAACGTGCAAATTGCGAAAAAGATGCATGTTTACATCATCAGAGTTGATGGTCGTCTGTCGAAGGACTCTGATACCACGGGGTCCCCCTTGCTTAGGACCATGAATCGTCAGTTGTTATCGTCGTTCGCATCCCAGACTTTCGGTGGTTAGGTGTCACTCGGATCTAGAAGAGAAACGTATTCACCAGCGAACAGTCCATTCCTGACGCCTGCCACCGGTATGAAAAGAGGGCAGTGAGTAATTCAAGCCTCCACAAATACCATATTGGTAGGGAGAGCCCAATCGTATAGGCATTTCAAAGATGACCCTCATGACAACCTTTGGCCATCCATGACGTCGAGTCGTCAGTTTCGGTGACTTTGAACCCCTCGTCGATGCACAAATCGTATTGTCCTTGTTCGATAGTGTCTTGTAATCTGGATGCGATCTTGATCTGAGCCATAGAAATACGACTTCGAGCATTGCAGAAAATGTGACGAGTGGGGTTCTCTAAGACACTGGAAAGGCGAACCTTGGAATGACATGCAGTATTCCAGCGGTATTCTGTTCGTTTCTCTACCAGGATCAGGATCCAGGTATGACAGTGCCAGGTAGATACGTGGCGCATACACCATCTTGTATTTGCGGTTGGGCCGAGAACTAGCTAAGTAGAGTGGTCAGCGGATTCAAACAAACTGTAGACTAGAACGAAACTGAATAATGCGCTAGATATTGATCGAGTTCGGTCAGCATCCTGAGACTGGTGGTAGCTTGTGTAACAGATCTGAGAAACCGGTTTTCCAATTTTTTTCAGTTGGTCTGAGGCGGCTGGCAGTACACTGATGTGCGACTCAGTGTAGGGTAAATCAAAGCAATGAGACGTATACCTGATCAACTGTTCTCTCCGGTATTGTTCGAAACCATCCCTTGGAGTTGGCGCATTGCACAGAAGCTGGGAGAGTTGTTTTAGTCGCGTCTCAGGCTAGCTATGACAGCCTCGTTCTGAGCATGTCTCTGTTAAACAAGGCAGTGGCGAGAGGTACTAGTAGAAGCGGATATGCAAATTAGAGTGTAGAGAACTGAGAAGTAGGCAAACTTTTATGCTGGCGGCATCAGTGAATCGGTGAGACTTCGATATTACTGTATTTAGTAAGGGCAAAGCTTCTTTCCTTCACATTACGCTATAAAACCCTTGAAAGCAATCTAAAGCAATATAAGAGCTGCAAACTTCGCGAGGCGTTATCGTGCTGCGTTCGTTGAGAGAATGTTTGCATTGGTAAGATGCAAGTAGCTATTTGGGTGGAGCCCCGAAGGGGTCCCGACCCCGATAGCGACCCCGACCTGTGTGAAGATGAGCCGAGGTGAGCTGCGATTCCCAGAATGTTAGGAGTGAAACGACGCAGCGAAGTGAACCTCGGATCCCCCAAAACGGTAGGAGCCGGGGTGCAAGCCCGGTGACGCATCGAGGTGAGGAAGCAGCGAGTGGTAGCAGCTAGCCGGGAAGGACCCATAAACTGAGTTAGTAGACTCACCTCCTTCTGCGAGAGCAAGATTTGCAGGCATCCATAGTAGCAAAAATATGGGCATCCATAGTAGCAAAAATATGGGCATCCATGGTAGCGGAGTATGGGCATCCGTGGTAGCAGAAAACGGGCATCCGTGGTAGCAGAAAACGGGCATCCGTGGTAGCAGAATACGGGCATCCATAGCAGCAAATGTACGGGCATCCATGGTAGCAGAGTATGGGCATCCGTGTTAGCATAATACGGGCATCCATAGCAGC
>CAKNEV010000264.1:0-41176 GCA_930272055.1 Rhizopogon roseolus | reverse complement strand
CGCTTAGAGGTCACATCGGGTCACGGTCGGTCACAATGCGTCACACATTGGTTGGTTGTGCATGAGCCATATCTTAACTACTGCAAGACTGAACAAAAGCCGGCGGAGTTTCATTACTTGCCGCACAACGTGTCACCATTTTGTTGATAGTTCTCTCAATTTTGCTTGTATACCATTTCGTACTGCAATATTGATTTTGTTCAATGTTATACTCTCCGCACGATAGCACAACAGATTTTTTTATACGGGTAGTTGGCGGCTATCAATTGTGCGAGATATAGTCATGTTTTTCATCACGCTATTAGTCATGTGACGTGGGTCGGATTTAGCATGGCACACTACATTGGATGATTGTCGGAATGGCTCCTATTTCATGAAGCGCCTGCATCACAACTTACCTCGCGCGAATCAACCTTGCTTTCGAGTTAAAATTGATGAGCGAATGACTTACGTCCCATGATAAAGTACACGGAAGGCAACCACTTCGACTTGCAAGGTGTAAGCGGTTTTCTCTCCACCGACACAAACCTTCAATGCGCTGCCCTGAAATTGCTCGAGCATGCTGCAGATCTGAAAGCGCAGATTTTGTTGGATATATGCAAGTAATTTTCGATTTAGTAGCTGAACTCCTCGATTTCCAAACTTGCCTCAGTATACTGCGCGGCCATGGATACCCTGAAACTTTTCTTGGCATCTCCACACTCGCAACGAGGCCCTTCGTCCTTAACAACGTCTCGAACGATCTCAGCTCCCCTGAACCGCCGACCCAGTTGGTTTCCGTGGAATTGATTGAGGCTGCTGCTCGTATAATGCAAGTATACAATCACACAGGCCAGACCATGTCGTGTGTGAATAGCCACATTACATTTAGTCGACCAGTATTTGAGAGACGGATATTAAATATCGAATATACAATGCCACTTCCGGTCTTCCAATATTCCCCATACCAATATCTTCGTAGGTAGTCCTGCCTCAGGCACTCGCTTTCTGCTTTGTCAACTAGTGCAATGAATATGAGCGCTTTGCCGCGGGCAACATGAAGACGGCTACTCACGACAACATAGATAGCAGAGGACAAAATGACAGCGGCGCCGAGAACTGACAGTAACGATGGAATAACTCCGAAGAAGATGCCTTCAAGTAGCACAGCATAAAGCACCTGAGTATACATTGCAGTCGCACCACGCGATACCGTTTCTCGCTGCAGCCCCATCGTCAAAAGAGCCTGCGAAGTGTCGGATCACTATTGAACAGGTTCGAATTATTCGTGTACTCACCTGCGACACCAAGCCAAAGACTCCAATCATAAACAGGAGAAATGTCCACGCCCTTGATCTAGGGTATACAACAGGAATCTTAAAGATAACCATGCTGTTGGAATGATCATTTGAACAACAAATAGATCGCAATAAAGTATTTACGAACCCTACGGGTGCCATGATAGTCGACAGAAATGAAAAGAATGTCATCACATGCATTGGGTGAGCGCGTTTCCCAATTGCACGAATTGAAGTATCTATAGAAGCACTCAGTACAATGAGAAGGATCAATCGCAATACATACACGCTCCAGTGGCTCCAAGTACATGAATCATACACGCGCTATCGTAACAGAGTGGTGAAAGGAGCGGGGTGAAGAACGAAGAACGGTACTCACCCAACACCCATCAGCCTTTCCGCCGAGGTTGTTTCTCGTACTTCGGGTCCTATAGGGATGACAGCCAGGGAACCAAATAGGAACGGAGGACGAGCAATTAAGACAACTCCGAGTAGACTGCAAACTAGAAAAGTGCTTGTCAGCAATGGTTCTAGAAAGTTTAGAATACCACTTTCACCTGCCGCGGCAGCTTGTTTGATGGAGTAGCCCTCCTTTAGAAAGATGCTTCCAGCTAAAGCCGTTGTCAGAGGCACCAGAAAAGTGAGGACTGTTGTATCTGCGACAGATAAATACTGAAACGACCAATACAGCCCGCACAGTCCAATAAACCTGGGCATAAAATGATCGCGAGAACATTTGAGGTTAGCTCATGATCAGCAGATCAGCACGCACCCGCTGATCCCACGGACAACCAGTAACGTTCGAACACCTCTGGGGCCAATCATGGGATTAGGAATCCTCTTGACAATCCTTCGTTTGGTCAGCGATAGATCTGCCTGAGCAGCAAACGACATACATGTATATCACGCAGCCTATGAACGTAATGCCCTGGGGACAAGTCAATATTCAACTCGAGTCGGGCGAATTCAGTGTCGCACCATCCTCACTACAACAACCTGTTATGCTGAGATTCGTTCGGGGATCAAAAAAAGGGAAAGGCCAACCTCAAGTGCGTGTATTGGAGGGTCCAAGCGGTTTAACATCTTCACCAAAATGTTCATGCATGCGAAGAAAAACTGGGAGGATAGGATGAGTAACATCCCTGCATTTCTGGCGATGAACCCTGGAACGTTAGATTTGTTGGAATCGTTTTCTATCACCCCATGCGACTCTCGTTGGCATATGGCAGAAGTGGGTGGTATCGAGCCATAGTGTTCTACGTCGCGAATCAGAGGAGATTCGCTGCTGGTCATCGCGGTCTCAAACTTTCGGAGCGTCAGACTCGCAAAGGTACAATCGAAATCATATTATACCCCAATTGCTCCGCTTACTATTTACATAAACGATCTTAGTAATATGTCGCCTTTCGTCGATATGCATACCTAAAAGCATTGCTCACTAGGATTGGGTATTGCCAAATGATGTCTGCAGGCTACCATAAGTCCTAGCTTGTCGGTTTCCATGTAAAACAAGAAGACCTCTGTACATGTAAAGAAAAGACTAAACTGCCAGCTGTGCGTTTATGGCGGGAGAATAATGCCCGGGATCCCCGTGGTCTATTTATACACAGCCAATCACGATAGCATTACAAGTCAACTGATTGCAACCAGGTCCGATTTACATAACGGAACCCGCAGAATTGAGTGTCTTCCTTGATTCTATAATATGGTCTGTCTAGGGAGAACGTTGACCGTTCGAATCAATAACAACCCACGTAATCCACAGATTCAGACAAAGACACGAATCATGATGCTTCTGTGTAAACCCCATTGTTATTCCCATATCTACCAAAGGTAACCCGGCCGATTTTTGGATATACTACTGTGAATGCCGATGCTACATCTAGTCTACTAACTGAACCTAAACCTCCCTGTATATATTGTCAGTGATCGGTCATTTCTTCTCACCACAACATAAATAGCAGAGGATATAATGATGGCCGCGCCGAGAACTGACAATACAGAAGGGATGACTAAGAAGAAGAAGCGCTCAAGTGCCACCGCGAAAAGCACTTGGACATACACTCCAATGACAGCACGAGATACAGCTTCTCGTTGTAGTCCCAGCGTCAAAAGAGTCTGGGTAGTAATAAATTCCCAGTGGGAATATAAAGGGTCGATAGCTGTAGCTGTACTCACCTGCGCAACAAAGCCGAGGACACCGACCATTAGCAGAAGAAATGGATAATGCCTGGGACGCTGGGACGATTAGAATCGTTCGTTTTTGATCCATCATCTCGACATATATCGGAGGTGGGTAGTATCGAGCCATAACTGTGTTGTACGTCGCGAACGAGAAGAGACCCGGTATTGGTCATATTTGTTCGATGTTGTTCTGACTATACCAGGAGCGTCTAGCTGTTCACCGTCTAATGGCCACTTTGTACATAGTTAAGTACGCGGTGTGGAGCACGGGACTCTGCGCGTCTCCACGCTTTTTCAATTGCGGAAAAGCAATGATCTCACCTGGAGTCCATTAGATCCAACTTGTGAAGTTGGTCTTCTGAACGTCCATCGTCAATCTACAATTTTCCTAATATAGCTAGTCACTGCTCTTGGGACGGACCGGTCGAAGGATAGAGTCGTTCTTTCGTAACCTCATTTCTTTGAAACGCGAGGATGAATCCACACCACACCCCGGTTCGCAGTGCCAATTTCAAGTCCTGGGCCCTAGATCGTCGCAGTTAGCCTGCCCAAAGATATACTTATTGACATTCTCTGGACCGCTTAGCCTTGATCACGCGTCGCGTCTTATTACGAGGTTGCTCTCGCCAGATTCCGTTGCTTCGAGGCACCTATCTACTCTAGACCACGCATAAAAGGTATCACGTTGACGCTTTCTGCCAAAGAAGCTCTAAGCATCTGCGCAAAGCACCAACACACAATGTGTTCCATATGTTTATTGGAGTCGATTTGGCTTGCGATGTTGCGATTTACTGAGCGTGATGTACGCATCTGGGAAGACATGAGAAAAACGTTGGTTCAGAGGAGTGTCTCTTACATAAAAGATCTGCAAACATCGATCAGAAATATGCTTCTTCTTCTTCTGCTCACGTGCGGGCATGGGAAATATTGTCAATTCACCCATATAGCATCTCCAGTTCGCGCTTGAAGAGCGGGGTATATTCTAAGTACTATGTAATAAGTTCCCCAGCTGGTGCGCTTGGAGAGCGGGGAATACTCCAAGTACTATGTAATAAGCCCGGCTGGTGCGCCTGGAGAGCGGGATGCTCATAATTATACCACGGCACGGAGCGCCGGATATCCACGATAAGAATATGATCACTAGGGCACAAGGTAAACTAAAACGATTCAGATCCTACGTAAGTTCTGCGGGGATGTCCAACTCTGGACAGAGAAATGGAAAGTATGCAAGGTTGGAGGGGGGTGAGTATAAAACCATGTCATCATCTCACGATAGCCTGTCTTAACTCACTCGCCACTTACGCCAATAAGAACAGTTTGAAGCAGACAGACATCTCGTGAGGTAATCTTCTCACAGTCGGGGATGTCATGTGTTGGGGATTTGGGCTCCTTATAGATCACGACGGCGAAGGACTCGAAGTCACTCTGTAGCAAGTATGCTTCTAAATGAAGAGATCCGAGTACATCATGACAGCCAGAAAGCCCCAGAAAGGCGCGCCTAGTATGACAATCTCGCAGCCTGTTGCAGCATCCTATTAAGTCCGCGGAATCTATTGCGGGCAGCGGTGATCATGATAGCAGGGTCAGAGGGATGTGGTGGATTTAACATACACAGTATGAGAGAAAAGACTTCTAGTCTAGTATCCTCTGTCACAAAGGATGTGATTACAACAAGAATATGGACATTTTGCGAGATATCTCTCTGGGTCCTGGGAAGTGTCAGTTACTTACTAGATACATTTATGAAAGTGGCGTGTATCACACCTGCAGGGAGCCTAAATAAACGAATCATATAACGAGAACGGTACCGCGGGGTCCAACATTGGGAAAATGAAATATACACCTGGAGGTTAGATAGGGGATAACGGGCAATCTGGGGCCGCCGCATCAACGGCTTTGGATGCTGGTTATACCAATAGGTGGGTGATGGGCGCGCTGAAAATATTTTCCGACTCAGATCAGCAGAAACATGTCGACAGACATCAACATGAGGATCAAAGCGCGCGCGACCGGACGTTGATTGTAAGGGAGAAAGTATTGTGTTTAAATCACGCGGGCGAACAACCCAATAAAGTGGAAAGCTTTACGCTTTCAGTCTCCGCTGGACACGCAATAGCTACTTGCGAAACAAAGGAGCGTCAATAAAAGCCAAGAAGATGATCGTTGCGGCCAATCAAAGACGAAAGATATCCCGTGGACGACCCATTACGGGAACGGGACTGCGTGGAGCTCGGAGCGCCTTGTTCTCTGTTTTGGACTCGTTCTTTGAAAGGGCAAGTCTCGACAGCCATGAGTGGGCAGCATGCCAAGTTGATCGTGTAGTATCATATCAACGTTGTTGAAGACTCGCAGGATGCCCACAAATCGATAGATATCAAGATAAGTAGCACTGATGGATCAGATAACACCCTGGGGAGCGCTTCGAAGAAGGTCATTACCAGAGATTATTAAATGATGAGGTACATGTATCTCCACTGAGCAGAGACGTTGACAAGGCCGCCCAAGCTCCTATCAGGTCTAATTGCAATGAATCTTCCAAATTCCCAATTGTCACGGTAAGATTAGCGGGCAGGAGTGGACCCACGGTCGCCCAACCCGCCTGGCTTGGTGATAGAAGTGATCTGAACACGAGGCCGAGTCCAAACCTGAATCGAGGTAAAATAGTGCTCCCACAGACGTGCTTCTCCGCAGTATAGGCTCGGAGTAAATGAACGAATAAGAAGTGTGATCCGTTGTTCCAGGTCCCTGCGGATTCCGGAATTCTAGAAAGTCGACTATAATTACAGTTCAATTGAATCCCTGCAAACATTGTAAGTAGGGCTGCGTGACATAGGTGCTGGCAGTGTAGTGGAGCTCCGGGGAAGAGTGAGGCATGGTCGCCGAGACTGAGGCTGAGCATGGCTGAGCGGGAGGAAGCAGTACATTCGGGTGGGTGGGATTGACCGGACATACCCGATTCGATTCAGATCTACGTTAGCTTGGAGCGTATCCTGGCTCGCTTTACCCAAACGCATCCAGAGATGAGGGCACTGTTTCCTAGATCACGGATCCTTCCAGCCAAAGTAGGTCTTTCATTTCTGATTCTACCCTCAGATTGAGTATTACTAGGCTTGAAAGTTGAATCGAACACGACGTAACTAAAATATCGATGTCGAGGCCTTAATTGAACTAGCGCTAAGGAGCGAGAACGTAGCCCTGACCGACATAACCGCAACAACTTGTAGCTCACAACGTTCTGTGCAGCCTTTTTTGTCAACCACCTTATGTGCTATAGACAACAAGCTGTGTCGCAATAAATTCAGATGTTGGGCCGCGCCATGAGTACGTGGATGGACGGACCTAGATATGTCATCATTTGATAAGTCATCCTACTGGTTCGGACCTGGTGCTCAGTATGATGTATGAGGCACACTGACGATGAGGGGGCTTCCTGCGGAAACCAAATCCCTGCGTGTCTATCGGAGCCTTGTCTGTGCTGATCCCTTCGGCCACATCTTACCCGCTTTGTAGTCGCATGATTGCCCCTCGGACAGCCTACCCCAGGCAATATATGTTTCCGAGACAGTGTGATCTCATCTCGAAAGCGCTTGAAATGATGGCAAGTAGGCGATCGACACCTACGGTCATGTAATCAAAGCTTACGCGGAGGAGATCAATGAGCGAGCCGCTTTGTGGGCCAGTACCTGCTCAGATAGAGCGGACCACCTCGAAAATGAATGATTCCAATTTGACAGCAGTCTGATGGAAATAGGGTCGACAGAAGTGAATCCATGGAGGCTTTGTAAATTCCTAAACTTTCGATCATGACCGTGCGCAGCGCAGGAACACCCGGGCATGAACTCCACAACATATGTATTCGCAAGCTCTATCTTCATTCTCGGTCGGTACCACAGTTAGATGATCACTACGGTTGGTTCACAAGATAACATCCGAACATGATCCGTGCATTTTAAGAAGAACTTGAAACAAGGTCGAAGGACAAGCACATGGTTGGTTGTAGCAATTTAGATAGAAGGTAGTGCTTACGAGAGACGAGCATTGAGCATATGACATCGTACGAGAACGCTAATACGCGGGCGTTTTAACCCTGGCGCAACTCTACGCCCTCACAGCGCGAAGTAAAGATAAAGGAACAGAAATGGGTTGTTCCTTGGGGTCATGACCGTAGAATGTGACGATTTGCAAGGGTTTACTGCATTATGGCTCGCAACCGAGGGCCGTTGGTGAGGTGAAAACGGCGTTCCCGCTGCCGTACGTTACTGCGTAGCCTCTTCCGTCAAGAGGGCCGTAGCGGTTGCTTGCTTCTGGCCCGAACTTAGTCTGGGGATGGTGTCTCGGGGTGGGAATACTCCAAAGCTGGATGCCGAGCAGGGAACATACGTATTGCATCGCAAGGGTTAAGCTTCCCAAGATAAAGATCGCCGCACGAGAAACTCAGCGGGGAAGCTCAGACTGCGCGTGAAGTCAAATCAGCGAGGGAAAATATGCCACGTTCTTACCACTGATGGATGTTAGTGGGTTGACAAGTAAGATACGAGAGTACTACTAGTCATACTATGATCAGGGGGTTACCAACATTTTCAATTGGTGTAAATATTACTAGCAAAAGCAGTTTAGACTCTTTGGGATGGATGCAAATGCTCCTTCAAAGATTGATTCTCAAGACCCGAAAGGATGCCCCGCACGGTCGAGGCACGGGTCGAGAACCTTCTCGCTGTATTGAATTGAGTTTTGAGTAAGCGAACAGAGCAGAGGCGGTCAGGCCTCGTGGTGTGCGGTGTATGGTCCAACTCACTCCAAAACATGCCTTGACCAGCAACGGTTTGTGGTAGTAATAATAACAACGATAACTGTAGCCATGGAACGCCTTGATGGGAGTCGCCAAAAAGGTCGCCAACCACTATCGGACACTATCATGATCAAATTATTGTGGCATTATTTTGAGAGAGTTCCTTGATGGTAAATACTTCGTAATGCGGCATGCGCACTACACTGGAGTGCACAGTAGTAATTAAATCAAGAGGGTATGTGAATAATAGCTTGGATATGCTGGACGTCGTTGCAGGTGGGCATGAACAATACGTAACTTGTTGAGTGGCACTGACAGAAGTCGGACTAAGTCGGCAGTAAGCATACGTGCCGGGCAGTGGTAAAGGATCCGCTGTGGCAGTGTTTATGCCGGAATGCCGTGATCGGACTGGAAAGGGAAAATATTATGTAATTATCAAAGTAAGGATATTCCATGGACGTGTTTGGTTTGGCAGTTAACGGATTCTTGCTAAATAGGCGTCTTGGATCCCCGATAGTTGCCCCCGATAGTACCCCTCACAGGACTCCTCATTCCCTCACACAACGTTAGAACCTAGGCCGTCATTCATCTGTACTACATCTTCTATCTTACTATCTCGTAGCTATGGCCACTACATCACAACCCATCGCTTTCCAGTCTCCTAGTCATCCTGATTTCAACATGGTTTCAGGTTCATTCACCAGTACACGACCTTACTTTCTAGGTTCCCCAATATCATGGCGTGCTGGTTCATTTGGCAGTCGCTTCTACCCAGGTTGCTCTCCTGGTCAACTATTGGGCCCACTTGAGTCAGTCATTCATTCATCTAACCCTATATACAATCGGTCTTCTCATGTCATCTAGTCCCAGCGAATTCAAATGTGCCAAGTTATCTTCTTCCATTGACAGTGACCGTGGTTCGATTATCAACGCTCTCAGTGCATTCGACAAGGAAGACGAATTGGTCAGTTTTGAAGTACTTCTTCGTGGCAATGTCTTACCTTTCCGTCTTCTCAGTGTCGTAACTACACATGTTGTGGTTTGCAACTCGATGATCTCCATGCGCTATTGCAGCACTTCGAGGAAGTTCATGTTGTTGTGCTTGACCCGTTTGGTCACCCTCAGTTCCCAGTCGCCGCACCTCTACCTCCCTCCATTCGCAACGCAACCACAAACTACTTCTCCGATATTAATCAGCATCTTCACTCTTACAATCAAGGTGGTTTTGACCCAGATGACATGGAACTCGACGTTGATCAGAGCAGCGCACCTTCGTCCGGCGCACCAACACCTCCTGATACTCCATTGACCACCCCACTTTCGTCACATCCTACTCATTCTTTTAACCACTTTAGTCAATCCAAGTCCTCCTCTCCGCATTTTCCCGTGTCGGCATTTGACACGACAACCGTGCTGCCTTCCCGCTCCATTCACGGCTCAGCTTTCCCACCTTCCCGGAATGGAGTGCCAAATGTGGCAAATACCCCCGACGCGTTCAATGGTTACGCGGGCTACTCCGATTACTCTTCCTCTATGCCCGGCACAGTTCCTTCCCCACCTGCGAGTGATGATGTTCACGCACCTGTCACGCCTGTCAGTGAGCCAGGTAGTCCCTATGGCTGCCTCCCCCCAGCCGTGGTGTTCTCCACGAGTAATACCCCCATCAACACCCCAACAACCTCTCGTGTTCCATCTCCGGCAAATACATATCGTCACTCCTCGCACTCCGCGGCAGCGCCTCATTCATCAACTTCCTCGGATTCTGCCGCTTCTCCTAAGGCTCTTACGTCACAGCAACGTGCGAGTACCACGCTCTCTCGCCCTGCATCCTCGTTGCTGTTATCGAAGCCATTCCGCTGCCCTAAGCCGAATTGCAACAAGAGTTACAAGCAAGCCAACGGCCTCAAGTACCATATGACTCACGGTAGCTGCAACTTTGCGCCACCAAAGGATCTTGAGCAAGTACAAGCACTACTGGCTAGCAAGCGTTCCGCGCGGGAAGCTGCCGGGGAGGAAGATCAGGGCATCACGGAGGGCGAGATGCGTGAAGTCGAACGGGAGGCAGAGCGAAGGCTCAAGCCTTTCGCTTGTGGTGTCAGTGACTGCCAGCGCCGGTACAAGAACATGAACGGTCTGCGGTACCACTATCAGCACTCGGGCGACCATGGTGCGATCGGCTTGGCTCTCCTAGCGAGCGGGCAGCACGAATGTCTACAACACGCTCATGGACGGAGTAGCACTACGAGTTCGCGGCATTCGACACCAGCGACGAGTGGGCACTCCACACCAGTCACCGGACACTCGACGCCAACGTATGCTCAGCAGTACCAGCAGCAAATGCTCTACACTTCCGCACAGCAGCAGTACTTGCGTCAGCAGCAGGCCCTACAAGCGCAGGTGCAGGTTAGCTATCCTACGGTTTCAACCGAAACTGTCCCAGTTCTCGTTGCTCAGCAGTGAAGATTGGCACTTGCTCATCATCATCACCATGGTTCGGAATGATAATACTTTTCCATTGTAGATCGGATGTAATTTGTGGACTTTTCTGGGTCTCGTTTGCCGGATAACCCTCCCCGCTTCCACTTTGGGGGTAACCTCGAAGGTCCCTCCCTCTCGTATTCCGACACACGACAAAAGTAAAAATTATATATATTGGTTCGACTATTGTTCTATATCCCGTCTCTCGCGCTCCCGCTCTGCTTATCTTTCTATTTTGTTCTTATATGTGGTCATCCTTTGCCGGCCTACAACATATCCCAGGTCGACGCCCATCGCTTCAGATTCGTTCGTTTGCCGGTTCATTTACTTCTCTTTGTATCTGGCACTATCCGCTGCTGCTTCGCCCTTGATCCTTCAGGTACCGCGGGCATACTTCCACATACGCCCACCGCATAGAGAACAGCAACTTTCGTACGTTCTACAAAAGCCGGGGTCTGTACTATACGCAGGCTGGCATCTTCCTTTTAATCGTCATCATCATCATCGTCTTGTCCACCTAGCTAGTGCACGTATTCCGTATACTTACACATTAACTATCTACATAAACAGTATGACTACCTATTTCACCTGCAGTTGGATTTTTGTTTGTCGAAGGAACGGCACCCTGTGCAACCTAGAAATTTCTTCGCAACAGTGTTAGGATTTGTGTTGAAGACAACCTAGATGATCGGGCTCAAAAATTCAACGCATGCATGAGATCTACATACTTTTAGAGATTTGATCGACTACTTTGTTTCACCAAGGCTATGTGATTGGCCCAGCAGTCAGGAGGCCCCGCGCAGCTAAAGTTAGTTAGGTGGCAGGGCAGAAGCACAAGCACAAGGGCCATTTGTTATTCGTCGCTCTTCTTAAAATGACATTCATTACAGTACGACACACTGATTCTGCGAGCTTCAAGTTCGAGCTCAGGAGCGTCTGACGCGAAAGTTCGTGACTCAAGATAGGAGACTTTTGGCTGGATATTCAGTTGAGCCACATGAAAGCGGGGGAAAAAGGCAAATGGACAACGGGCAGCAACGGACTAAAAAAGGTTAAAAAAAAGTTTTTTCTTTCTCTGTAGTGTTATTGGCTTGTTACTTGGTATTGGTCGTCGAGGGCAAGAATGAGTCGAATGCCCAAGTTGAAACATTTATATGAAACTTTATGAGGGGTGGGAGGGCAATTATATAAATGACAACAGCCTAGCGCGGCCATGCGAGTGCTGCCGTTCTGTATTCTAGATAGTTCAGCGCGTTGAATTGATCGCGACAGATCTGAAGCGTCGGCTTATGACGAGCTCGAACGCATCGCTGAGGACACCGTCAATTTACTCAAGCCCATCTCACCCACGCGAGGTGATTCTAGGTGATTTGAATTTCGTATTCTGTCCTGCGATACTTTGCTCAGTAGCGAGCGTCGGTTGCCCTGCCCAGTAATGTTTGCTTGTATTAGCCCAAAGAGAATGAAGATGATCGGGATGAAGTGGTGTAATCGCCACGTGGTGATATGCTTGTGTGGATCCAGTCCATTTCAAAATCGGCCATCCCAGGTTGTTTGGCGGAAACAAACAAATCAAGCCAGTTATAGTAAAGACTCCGCATAAACTTTTCTCGGCAGATGGCGGAATAAGTTCAGCGGAGATAAGATTGTTAAGCTCGGGACGTCCTCTCGCATACATTTCCCACCCGGCACCGTTGTCACTTTTGTTCCTGCTCCATCGTCAGCGCAAGACGTTTAGTTAGGCCATGGAGTTGAGTTACGGATAAATTGTTCCTTTCCCAAAATTCTCGCATTGACACTTTACTGAGCTTTGCTGGATCGGTCTGAGACTGGGACCTGGGATAAACAGCAGCACTTTTATTCGTCATGTAGCCATTTGAGCGGCACGACTCAGTTTGTATCAGCACATGTTTAGAACCCAGTCAGCCGCGCCCTGCCCTCTTCGCCCTATTATCCCGTCATGCGGGTTGAGGGAGTTGAAGGTCAGTATAAGTGCTTCCATGCCTTATAATCCAACAAGCTGCAGGAGGCAAAGGTGACCTGCAAAAAGTTGCCCATGGTTACAGTCGAGCTCTGTAGCAGTGTTCAACACTAGTGAGCTGAGGCAGAAGCTTCGATGCAGGAACAGCGACGATAATTCGGGTCTCCGCCGTGGTGGCGTAACTTTTACTCCAAATAACACGCTGAACACTACGAGAAGCTGCCAGGTGAGATCACGGGTAAGGCTACATTAACCCAGCCTTAAACCTGGTAGGGTCGCGCAAGGTCAGCCTCGGTTCTGAGCGCTGAGCGCTGATTCCCGAACGATATGGAGGCTTTGCCGAAGGCTGCCAATTCACAGTTAATAAAGTCAAAGACAAGGCCTAACTTTCGGAACGTGAGGCAGCTTTACGTAGTGTTTCCCCGATCCCCGACTGCTTCCATTCCCCCCATCAAGCCAATTGATGCTACATACTACTTATTGGTTACCACCAGTCCGTGCATCACGCAAGTGTCACATGAAGTCACGACGTGGTCACGCTAACCTATCCATGTATTACTATGATACATGTAGTGCCATAGTTTGGTAGTGACACAGGTGACGGCGAAAAGTGACAAAAGTAATTGTTACGGCCTCAAATTTATTTATTTTATTTCTCGTCAGCAGGGCTCCATTTAACGTCGTAGAGCATTCTTGGAGTTGTATATAAAGTAGCTTTACGATTTGTGGCCGGAATAATGTGGTTTTGGAGGATGCACGAGATGTAGGGATGCCACGGACTGGTGGTAACCAATAGTATGTCAAGTATTTGTGTTCTTGCATACATACATTTGTCTTTGCGCCACGCATGTCCCTGAACGTGCCATCAGAATGCATAACCTCACTCGATGATCCGGGGACGCATACCTAGCGATCAGTGCCTGCGCAATAACTAGAACGAGAAAGAACGTTATATTCAGGGAAATATCCCAGACGACGCGGGCTGGCATATGTCCTTGAACAAATACCCCTTTCCCAAAATACAGCACTAGTAGTACCGCAACTGTTGCTTTGTACGACTATCTGACGAACCTGACGGATTTTTGACGCGGCGCTTCAGCTCCCGAACCGCGGTATCTATAGCCAGCCTGGCAGCGTGGTAATCTCCCCGTCGTGGTGTGGCCTGATAGCACGATAAAAATATTAATCCACGATGTAGCGGCTTAGCGCATGGAACAAGACATTGGGGAATAGCACAAGTAAGGAAATAAGCAGGTTTGATGCCTTTACGAGAGTCTGGGATACACGTGCTCGTTTTACAATCTGATGGAGATATATCCTCGAAACCCTCCCTCAAGCTTTTAGAGTTACTTGGCACATTCAAAGGACACGGGTATGCATGCTGTATTCCTCATATAGCGTAAGGTAAAGTAGTACAGGAACTTATGGACTGAAGATGAACGCCAGCATGAGGATTATGATACGAAAAGAAGCGCATAGGTAGGGGCCATATCGACCAGAGTCGTACTAACGCCGGAAACTAAACCACGGACAGTCTGTCAGTCGTGTATGTATACATATAGACAAGCGAAGGGCCGAATAGGGAATACTAGATTCCTAGGCAAGAGGAACGAAGAGGGGGGAAACCAGGGGGATAAGGAACATGAAAAGGGCAGTGGTGGGAATGAAAAATAGAGCTATGGAGACAAAGTATACGCAATCGATTAACATAGTGAAAGAAAACCAGATGTGGAAAAGACGGGAGACGTAGGGAATACAGTCTAGGTGAAATGAGTCTCATGTGGGGCTGTTAGAGCTGGTCTCGGGTGCTGCGTGACCTTCCGGGGGTGTGTCGGGTAGCTCGCTTATGGTAGCGGCAAGCGGTGGCACGCTGGAAGAACCAGATGTCGGGGGAGGGTAGTTTGCGTAAGCCGGCGTGGGCCAAGCATTGTTTGGAGGGTAGCTACCGTATGGAGGTTGTGAGTTCGTCGGGGGATAGTACTGATAGTAGTTGTTCGGAGGCACCGAGGCAGGGGAATGGTGAGGAATCAAAGGCTGCTGAGGGTCAGCATTGGTTGGTGCGCTGCCATACCCAGGGTAGGAGTACGGCTGGGGTGGAGTTGACGATGGCTGGTGAGGAGTTGTCGGAGATGGCGTGGGGTACGACGAGCCTGAGTACACTGGAGGATGGGTAGCGGAATACCCTGGAACACCGTAATACGAAGGGCTCGGATACGCGGAGTAGTGAGGTTGAGCAGGGAGACTCGAGACTGCTTGGTCAGGATATGCAGGCGGAGGCGGAGCTTGGGATGCTGTAGGAGTCGATGGAGATGGCAGAGGGGGTGCATGGTGGTCTGTCGGGGATGCGGACTCTGGCTGGGTGCTCTTGGGCTTACGATTGCGGTAAGGGTTGAAGCGCGGGCCTCGCTTCTCTTTGACACGACCGTCGGTAAGGAGAGGAAGTCCAGAGGAAAGAGGCGCGGCGAGCATGGAAGGGGCTGATTCGATGTCGTCTGCCTCTCCACGATAACGAGGGATGCCGTCGACTCCAATCTCCACTTTGGGAGGGTTACGGAAGTGTGTTTTGTCAAGGTACTCTGGACTAATATCCAAAGATGCCAGTTCGGGAAGTGATGAAGGAGAACGTAAGCGCCCTTGCTCTACATCCTCAACCTTGTAGTAGGATATGAGATGCTGGGATACACCACCGATCGTCAATGAAAATGTCTGATAGTAAACGAAATCGTGAGAAAAGAGCAGACAAGGAGGATGTGGAAGAACATACCTTCTTCATGAGGCCGTCGGACTTGAACTTGTAGCTGTTGGTGAGGCTGCCCACGAGAACACGTTCTCTGTGTTTGTCGATTCCTAAAGAACTGGATTCGCCCTTTGGACGGCTTAAAGTCTGACCCTCGAGGCGAACGCCGTCCACGTTGTATTGAGAATGTTCGTTCATTTCGGCAGGATCTGAGCGAACGCCTCGATGACCTGCGCCACGCTTGTCGGTCTCGCGATAAAGAAGAAAGTTGCCCAGGATACGACTTGGACTCCAAAAGAAGCCGTCGGTCCAGCGCTTAATACCACTCTCATCCTCGTCAAAGACGAAGACGGAACCAGAGGTTATCATCTTGCGTTCTGAATCAACGAGACGCCTAGTGACCCTCGGAATTAAACCACGACGAGCAGCTTCAAGGATGAGAAGGGCATCTCCTGTTGTCTCTATCCATCCGGACCAAGGTGGCTCTGTCCAAGTTGAAGAAGAGGAAGACTGATTTGTAGGATTGGAATTTGGGTTGGGATTGGGATTTGGAGTGATCTGCTGATTTGCAGACATTTGTTAATAATTATCAAGCCTGTGGGAGCCATGGTGGGAGAGAAAGTGAGAAGTCGATTCAAAGTTGATTGAACCAAAACCTTTAAAGTTCATACCTTGCTCGGAGATGTTCTTAAGTTTGCGGCGGGGTTGGTTGAGAGTGATCAGAAAGCCTATTTGGCCACCTCCCGCCACAATACCAAAAACGTATGTCTTTCCTCTTTCTACCCTCAAATTCACCTTGACATCCTTTGGACTGCTCGAATGATCCTTTCTGTTCTCTTTCTTTATGTTCACTGCAGCTAAAATCAACTTTCTCGACCGAGTAGGTCACTGCACAGAAACAAAGTTCTGTTCAGCCGACACTCACTTGCCGCTGACTAAGCTAGAACCCCTCCGCGAGCATTCAAGCTTGAGTTGCGGGTGTACTTGCATTACTGATGCTTTCGTGCATACTAAGCAAGCTCGATCATCTATGCAAATCGTTCCCAGCCCTCGCGCTAATGTAGAGAACAACGAAACCCATTTTTATCCTTCCACCCCTGTGCACCGTTCCGTAGAAGGCACCATCTTTTCCCCTCACAATCCCAACTCTGATAAATTGCTACAATGCTGCGGAATTCTGATTGAAATACTAGAGTTTCCGAGGACCTTCCGGGATTACTATAATAGCGGAGCTCTTCCAAATTTCAAGCACAGTCATGATGGAAAGTCTTCTCTCTTTTCATCAAGTTCGCTACGTGTAATATTGTTCCATCTTCTCAGTTACTATCATGCGTTCACAATCTTGTCAGACTCAGTCGTGCGCGTGAATACTTGAGTATACATGTACTGTCGCAGGCAATGTCAGTGCCCAAAAAGTAACTGACTTTTCATTAACTTTCTGTAACAACTTACGTCGGTTAGACTCTGTCATACAATCCGATGATCGCGTACCTT
This sequence comes from Rhizopogon roseolus, assembly GCA_930272055.1. Lineage (NCBI taxonomy): Eukaryota > Fungi > Basidiomycota > Agaricomycetes > Boletales > Rhizopogonaceae > Rhizopogon > Rhizopogon roseolus. The sequence continues at coordinate 24,236 of CAKNEV010000264.1, read as the reverse complement.
TTGATGTCTTTCTCGCAACTCGGCCATGGCGGTAATGCCTTCTCCAAAATAGCATGCACTTGGCAGTAAGGCCAGACCGACCTATTAATCCTGAAATTTTCTGGCCCCGGACTTACCGGTGAGGAGCTCTGGTTTAATTTATGCTTTATGCCAGTGTTCTTTAGCTGCACGATGTCAACAATCGCACGCTTTGAATGTGGAACCGACTCGGAGCCTAGTAAGCATTCCAATGAGTTGTCTTATTTTTCACTAACTTTTGGAGGCCCTCCAACATTTCCCGGTTTCTACACATTACCCTCGTATTTCCCCCTGAAAGATTGCCCTGTCCCCAGACTCAACGCTCTTCCAACTTTATTTTCAGGGGCATGGCATATGTGACTGACTGGGCCCACTGATACAATGATAGGTACGGCATCCCCAGACCGACTTCGTCACTTCGCCATGGAAGCAAGTGCCTTGCTGTCACTGGTTCTCCCTGATGGCTTCTTGCTAGCAATGCTTCCAGAACACAAAGCAGAAGAAAAGCTGATGTGAAAAATTCCATAGGCGCTTCGAGGATGTATAAATGCAACATGATCCAGTAGGTATCAATTATCTGTCATTCGCGAGATGGAAGGTCCTACCACCTTTTCGTGGATCTTCCTCATATATTCCCTCATAGAAGTATGCTCCTAATATGGTCGAATTGCTGAGTCACTGACATCTCTTTCCAAAAGGTCACCTATGCATACCGCTTCCCCTCACACCATCTTCACCGCCGCGACCCTAGCACTTGGTCTGCACTTGGATGTTGGACGTGCGTATCCATTTTCACGATGCATGATGACTTCCTGACCGCGTCTCCAGCGATAACGTTGGCGGTTCAAGAACGCTTTCTGCGGCTTCATACACAGACACTGTTAACATGACTGTTGAATCATGCATCAACTTTTGTTCCACTGGCTCCAACGCCTACGTCTATGCAGGTGTCGAATATGCCCAGGAGTGTTGTACGTGCTATGTCATACTGAAGCGTATTCGTTCATATATGTCTTGCGCAGACTGCGGCAACTACTTCTCCAGCGGCGCCACCAATGTCAGCTCCTCCGATTGTAACATGCCATGCGATGGTAACTCTGCCGAATACTGTGGTGCTGGAAACAGACTGAACATATTCTGGAGTGGGGAACAACCTCCCCCTCCGCCAACCATGCCCGCTAGTGTTGGGAATTGGTCATTACTTGGATGTTACAGGTATGTCTCCTGTACAAGCACGAGGCGTCAGCTGATCCACATTCATACTAGCGATGGAGATCCGCGAGCATTGTCATATGGTGCTGCCGTGACTGGAAGCGTTTCCGTCGAAACATGTACTACCGCGTGTTACAATGCCGGATACCCCCTAGCGGGCATGGAGTACTCTGCTGAATGCTGTGGGCACGCATATTGATCGCATGTTTGTTTTGTTAACGGACTTGCAGATTGTGGCTTGACCATCGCGAGTGGCTATGGTCCTGAACCAACCACGGACTGCAGCATGGTCTGTGCCGGAAACTCGTCCGAGTATTGCGGAGGGCCAAACCGACTCAGTTTGTATAACTACACCCAGACTCTTCCTACATCCCCTAACACCGGGGCTGGCGGCGGCACTACCTCCTCTGTTTCACCTGTGACCAGTGGCTTGCAAGGCACATGGAGATATGAGGGATGTTACGTCGACAACGCAAATGGACGTATATTAGGGAACGAACTTGACAGTGACACCACCACGGTGGAAAGTTGTATCGCAAACTGTGCCGGTCAAAACTTCACTCTTGCAGGTATTGAGTACAGCACGCAATGCTGTGAGTAACCTTTATGTCTTCTTCTTCAGTCCTGCCTGATTCTTGTATGCCTAGTCTGCGGTGATTATCTCATCGATGGTGCCACGGTCGGTGAGGAGAGCAGCTGCAACATGGCCTGTGGTGGAAATGCGACGTTAGTGACCTCTTTTTTGCTGGTCATTTAACATTGTTAACCCATGGTATTAGTGAGGCATGCGGTGGTCCAAATCGATTGTCTGTTTATAGTTCAGATGGAAATGTTACAATAATTCCTGTTCCTGTGATTCAGAACACGAGCTTGCCTGGAGAATGGGCATATCAAGGCTGTTTGACGTTGGTTATTCTCTGCTGCTAGGCTCAAGATGCTGACGTTACCCACTGCAGAGAACCAGATGGAGTGCGCGTATTCCCCTATGAAATGGATTGGACCAATAACAACACCGTCGATGCGTGCCTAAATCAATGTGCTGCATTCGGGTTTCCTGCAGCTGGGCTTGAATTCGGAAACCAGTGTTGTAAGCGCATTGATCCACTATTCTTACTTACAGGGTGTTGACGGAGACAAGTCTGCGGCGATATTTCCGATGTCGCCGCAACTGGGGCAACGTATGGCCCGGATTCAGGTTGTAATATTGCTTGCTCGGGCGACCCATACCATTTGTGTGGAGGAGAAAGCAAGCTCAGTACTTACTACTGGACTGGGACGATGAACAACTGGAGCACACCTGAAAATACCGGTTACTATGAGGTGTGTTCCATCTTAACCAGGATTCGCAAAGCGCTTATCATATATGAAGTTCCTCATAGGCGGTCTCATCGTCCCTCTCATTGCTACTGTGGGCATCAACAACAAAGTCACGTTCCTTGAGAAGTGGGGCACTTCAGAATACGACAATTCTACTGGAGCATATGAGCTAGATATCAGCTTGGTAGACAACTACAAGCTGGCTTGGCGCGAGATGCATGTGAAGACGGACGTGTTCTGTTCTGGTAGTATTGTTTTGCCAGACAAGGGAGCAAGGTTCGTTGTTCTGTGATATCATCATCCCATGCTCACACCTGCATTGGAACAACCAGAGTCATCAATGTGGGTGGATGGTCACTTGAATCAACTTTCGGTGTGAGACTGTATACACCCGATGGAAGCCCTGGTGTCAATGGCACAAATGACTGGGAAGAAAACGTCGACGAATTGACGCTCCAGGTCAGTTTTTAAAATTAATGGTGCTGTTTCATTATACTGATGTGTGTACAGCGTGGCCGATGGTATCCTACTGCGATGATGATGCCAAATGGAAGTATTTTGATCGTCGGTGGAGAATCTGGTAGCAATGCTTCTCCACAACCCAGCCTTGAGATCCTTCCAAAGCCCCCGGGCGGCGATACAGTTATTACATTGGACTATCTTAACCGCACAGACCCAAACAATCTCTACCCATTCCTCTTGGTGCTGCCTAGCGGCCGGTTCTTCATTGGTACGTGACATTTCTTCCGTGAAATCACTCTTTCTTATACAACGAGCAAGGTTACTACAACGAGGCACGCGTTCTTGACCCTGTCACGTTCGACACGGTGACGGTGCTGCCCAACATGCCAGGAGCCGTGAACAACTTCCTAGCTGGGCGGACGTATCCCATGGAGGGGTCTGCAGTTCTTTTGCCGCAGTACGCGCCATACACAGATCCAATCGAGGTCCTTGTTTGTGGCGGCTCGACAATTGGAGCCGCCATTGCGCTGGATAACTGTATTTCGATAGCCCCCGAGGTGACGAATGCGACGTGGACATTAGAACGCATGGTAAGCCAAATTTAGGTTTTCGGTGTGTCAAGATCTGATATCTAGCTGTGCCTCTCCAGCCTTCCAAACGCGTTATGCCTTGCATGGCGACTCTTCCCGGTAGATATGATTATGAATGACATCATATTGGAGGTTAATCAATTTTTCAATGACAGATGGCACGTATATGATTCTGAATGGCGCACATCAAGGTGTTGCTGGCTTCGGCCTTGCGACGGATCCTAATCTTAGTGCACTTCTATACGACCCTTCGCAGCCGATTGGTTCGCGTTTCTCCATCCTCAACAACACTATCGTGGCCCGCTTGTATCACTCCGAAGCGACCCTGCTGCCCGATGGCCGTGTTCTGGTGTCTGGTTCAGACCCACAGACATACTATCCAAACGGATCCTACGTATACCCGGAGGAGATGCGCGTTGAGGTCTATGTCCCGCCATACCTCAGTCAAGGACTAACACAACCGGAGTTCACCATCGTCGAGACTGATTGGGATCTTGGCGGGCAGTATGATATCACTGTTAACTTGTTCCATGGAACGACAGGCACGATGCGCATCTCACTCGTAGCGGGTAAGAAAGGCTTGCATTCATGGATGTATCGGGTGCTGATGGTGGGTTATAGCTTCATCTAGCACGCATGGAAATGTCATGAGTGGAGGGAGAATTATATTCCCCGCATTCACATGCGCCGGAAATACCTGTACCATTACGGCGCCGCCGAATGCGTTTGTATGTCCACCGGGATGGCATCAATTGTTCATCCTGGACGGTCCGACGCCGTCTCACTCTGCTTGGGTTCGTATTGGAGGCGACCCTGGGCAGCTCGGGAATTGGCCTGCTTACTCTGACTTCACCACGCCCGGTGTCTAGTCAATCCATTCGTTCTGATTGTCACTCTTTTTGTACTTACGCTGATTTCACTCAATCAATCCAATCGTTCTTGTTGTCCCTCTTTTTCACTTGCTTACACTGACTTCACCTAGTCAATCCATTCATTTTTATTGTCACTCTTTTCGCTGGATTTTAACTTATTTGTATTTGTCAATAATCATGGGTAACTGCCTATAAATTGTTGAACTTTCGTACAAAAACGTATTCCGACTGTCATTCGTCATTTATACGGAACAGATGACATACTACATATCATTATTTTCGAACTTCGAAGTGAACATATTTATCCGTAGTAGTTGTCCGGGCCGATAGAAGGAAATGACAATATGGTTACAGTGATTGGTTATACAACGCTAGCATGGTATATCTGAGTGAACACAAAGGTTTAGCTCTGCCCTAGTCTGGGATAGGATATCACATACCAGGTATGAACGGTGCATGTTGCGCCTACCGCTACGAGCGCTCTGAATTAGTGCTTCGCATCGGTGGATGAGGACTAGGCTGTCTATTCTCGCAGATGAGTGGAGCTGTTTCAGAATCAAGTGTATTGTCGTCGACGGTCATCATTTTGGATGGCCAGCAGCTACAAAGGTGTTCCGTGCATGTATGTCCTGCCGGGGGGCAGAATTGGTTAAGCGAGGCTTAGGAAATCGCTATGCTCACGTATTGACATGAAGTCAAGACATATCCCAGCCATGACATCGCAGCATGCAGTAATACAAAGCGCGCAACATGTTCCTGCAGGATCAGACATAATCACTGTCGAAGAGCGTTGTTCAACTGTTTGGTTCTATTTTCCTAAACCTTTAAGAATAAACAACAGCAAACACCATGTGATTCAGTAACAAGCGTGAATGAGGTTTCCGTACAGACCGACTATTATGAGCGCTGGTGCGGTCGTCAACATGGAACCCACCCCTCCCTTTCGGACAAACAGAGGACGCGCAAACGGTGCCCATCATGATAGCGCTGGCATAGGACGAAGAGCTCACCACAAGAACAAGCATTGGGTCGCGGATGGTGCCACCAGCAGGAGTAGCACACCCTATGGAGGCGCAGACGCTGAGAGATGGGAGCGTGGAGGTCACAGAGGGAGTAGGGGCAGAGGAAGGGGCGCACGTGGCAAGTTTCTCAACACCATGAGTTTCCGTCAAGGACCTGCCGTAGACGCTGGGTCAACCGCTACCAGTGAAGGAGACAATAGCGAGATGGAGGACGCTACTACTGATGTAGATGAAGTCGAGGAGCATGAGCCACAAACACTCGAGGAAAAGGAACGATTCTGGAAAGAGGTGTGTCGTATGTCTCGTTTAGTTTATATACCCTTCACTTGAGTTCGTAGCTGGTGAAAGCACGAGAAGTCGAGCGCAAGAAAGCTATCGCAGAGGGGAAAATGGACGACCCTAATGTGCCTAAACGACTAGAAGATGCTATCACGATGGTTGGCACATGCATGGATATGTGTCCCCGATTCGAACGGTACCGTCGTGAACGCGAGAACAACCTCGTTGAGTGGGAAATTGTATGGGGACTGTTTTCGAGCTGTAAGCACGCTAGATATGTGCGCTGATTACTTGTTAGGTTCCGGGAACAAAACGCGTCGACCACAAGAGAGCTGTCAAGATGTATGAACGGGCAGCCGGTGATAAGACGCTACCCTCCGACCTTCGTCCCCCTAAAGTTCTTCGAGTGCGTTTTTTTTGAGATGCTATTCCACTATTCCAATTGAATTTAATTTGTGGCAGCGCACACTCGACTATCTTTTCCATGACCTGCTTCCCCGAGGCGGCTTTTCTGCCACCTTTAATTTCATCCGTGATCGTTCCCGTGCCGTGCGAAGTGATTTCACGATGCAGCATGGAATGGGATCTATTGCAATTGAATGTCATGATAGATGTGCACGGTTTCACATCCTTGGTCTTCATCTGGAACGCGACCGACCCGGAGCCCAGATTAGTCTGGAGGAACAGCAGCTGAAGTACAGTGCGTTGACTCGCCCCATTACGATCCCCCTTCATAAACATCGTACTCGCAGCTCTCCAAAGTCTGAAGGAATTTTATGAAGACCAGCGAGGGAAATATCAATCACCGACAGAGCTCGAAATGCGGGTGTATCACCGCCTAATCCATATCCGTGATCAGACAGAGCGACAGGAGGACATTCCTTCCTCTATCCTCGACCATCCGGTGTTCAAGCTCACCACCAAATTTCGCCTGCTCGTACAGGCAAAGAGTGCTCCTATCACCAGGAGTTCTTCTCTTTCTGTCGACCACGAGGCGATGGGCGTCTTTAACGAACTAATCACGGTGCTTCAGGGGGAACGAAACTATGCCATGATCTATCTGGTCGCATGCATCATAGAGCACCTTTTTGGCACCGATACCGTCGACGACATTGAAAGTCTAAGGGAAAATCTCACCATTCCAGATATCATTGATGGCAACTCTTCTGCTGTAGAGGAGCACTATGACCCTATTGTGGAAGAAGTAGACGCTATGCAAGAGGAAGAGGAACCGCCCTTCGAAGCTGACCTGGTGGATGTCACACAAGCATCCCCGAAGCCCCTGAATCGAAGCGGAACACAGTGGTTAAATGACACGTTTGGTCCAGTACCGACCGAATCGGCATTCATAAGCACTTCTCAACCAATCTCACAATCACCGAAATCCGTGTTTTCAAATCTGACTGCTGTTCCCAATGTATTCGGGACAACGACCTTCCAAACATTGTCATCTGGTTTCACGAACGGGCCTGGTTTTAGCTCAACGCCACCTGTCACGACATCACTATTTGGACCTTCAAATCAGACCTCTGCATTCGGCCAAACGGCCTCTTCGGGTTCGTTGGCAAACTCTTTCCGTTCTCTTATTTATTAATCATGACTTCAACTTAGCTCAAACTCCATTTTTTGGCCAACCTCCACTTGTCCCTTCCTCAACCCCTACGGCGTCCAGTGAGAATACCACTCAGGCTGTACCTCCAGGATTGCCTTCTTCTATCCTCGGCGAATCCTCACCCCCTTCCGCCCAATCCCCTTTCACTCCAGAGATCAATAGTGCTGATAATACATCGTCTACAAAAGAACAACCTACTCTTAATCCGCATGCTCCAGTGTTTGCCCCAAAAACTTCATTACCGTCGGGCACGATATCCTCTGCTCCATTTGCCAGTACATCGGTGCTTGCGTCACGCGTCAATGGTTTTGGCGCAAAACGACGCCATCCAAGTGATTTCTTTGATGAGCCTCCAAGTACAGTCCCTTTTGCTACACCAGTCACACCGAAACTTCAAGGTCCTACTCGATATCTCCCGACCTTTGCAAAGCCTTCAGTTCTACCCTCCCTTGTCACCTCACAGCCGACTTCTGATGTTCTCCATGATTCTCAGGGCATTATAGATGAAACACCGCCCTCTCAACCACCACCTTTGAGCAGGCATAACCCAATATCCTTGCCGCCAACACCCACTGCAACATCATTTGTTCCTTCAGTTCTTTCTGGCAGGTCCACTAAGGCTGCCCTTGGTTCTCTCAAGAACCTTCAGACTGTTTCGCTTACCGCTGCCCCTACCGAGATTCTTAGTCCTCTGGTACTTTCGTCACCTGGAACGAAATCGATTCTTGGTTCCATGCCCGGCCTGCTTCGACGTGACTCCATACAGACCCCGCTGCGTTCAGGGATCACTGCCGCCGATCTTGAATCAGTTTCGACCAAACTGGAGAATGGGAAGACACCTGATACATCATCCACAAACCAGATAGACGAAGAAGCACTCGAATCCAAAGCTTTCTCTTTCATTCGGAAGAGCTTGTTGATTAAGGAAGTCTTCCGTGAATGGAGGGAGCGAACCGCCGCTCGTACGAAGTGGAGAGAGGCTTGCCGGCGGAGCGACGCCTATAGCCAGCGTGTACAGGAAGAGCGGCTATCAAAGAGCACTAGTTCATTACCGCAAGAGATGGACTTGAAGCGCAAAGTACTTTCGCCAGAACGACCTAGTCCTGTTAGAAAGCGGCTTAGAAACCGTTTATCCGGTGAATACCGGCCACCACCAAGTGATGAAGAACTTCTGAAGCGATTTGAAAAGGTCAGCACCACACATTTTTCGAGCGTGCCATAGTTTTTGAATGCCTAATTATTTCAGAATCGTGAAGAGAACGAACGGCGCTGGGCTCGTGGATCTTTCCTCGATGTGCTGCGGCAACACATGAAGGCAACTTCACGCAGCGTTCCCGAAAGCTGGTCTGCGTGGCTTTCCTTGAACCAAGATAACGATGGAACCGCCATTTGGCTCGAACTGAAGTTTGATGTGCCCGAATCTGGCAGCTGGAGGGACGCTCGTATATTCCAGATACCAGTGATACCGCAGCCACGCAGCGACACAGCGGCATACCCGGGCATCATCATTTTCGAACGAACCCCAGTTAGCGAGGTCGATGACCCTCTGGAAAGGTTAGTTGCAATGAGTCACTTGATACTTGATACCAGTTGCTAACTTATACATCGTAGAAAATACCGAATGTTGGATGATTGCTCACGTTTACGAGATATCATCGAATCATTACCTCCTGATCGGCATTTTACTCCATCCCTCTTGACGATATCTTGGAGTGATGGAGGGCCCGATTATTCCACCGATTTTAATGATATGGTACACCCAACGTTTTCGCTGAAATCGAGTTACTGCTGACCATGTTTGAAGATTGCTGCAATACTTCACGATAAAATATCATCATCTCATGTTGATCTAGCATTAACATCAACCGCCTCGGATCTTGACTCTAAGTTTCAGACCGCTCTGCAGTCACTCAAGCTTGATACTGAAGGCGACCTCGTTCGGTGGATGTCTGTACCTGGTACGCCAAAGTCTACATACGCTCTACATAAATTGACATCTGAATACTGGGACAGATCTCTTCAGACAGTGGAAAGTTATCTGGCAGAAATTTACGTCCAAGCAACTGGAGCAATGCACACTCAGTGGGGAATGTAAGCGAATATTCCGGGCTGCTCAAATGTTCAGTACTAACGAAGACTGCCAGTTGGCTGGGAGTTCCACGGGAGATTTCTGGAGTTGTGTATAAAACTGCTCAGCGACATCTCCAGTACTGCGCTTCAACTGACCAGTGGCAAGGACTTCGAAGGTGTGCTCCCCAGCCTGGAGATGCAACATGCGAAAGACTCGGAGTAGGTCATGCTTTCTTTCGTGCTATTTACTCCGGCGCTTATCACCTGGCAGCTCGACGTTCGATGTGATTTTACAATGGCTGGATAACCCGTCGTTACAAGATGTCAGTGGCGGATGTCTCGTTGATGTCCTGAGATCGCATCAAGCGCTTGGCCGAGGTATGCCAACCCTACATAGGTTGTATATGCCCCTGAACTTTCTCGCCTCAGAATTTCCCTCGGAGACCTTTGTTCAAAATATCTTCGAGGTTGCCGAAGAGATGTCGGTTCGACGTTCTGCTCTCAACGCTGCGAACTCTACCTGCATACGGAAGATTCGTATCGACGCAGCGACGGCTAATATCACGACCAAGCAGAGTTCTTACTCAGATGAACTCAGCGCCCTTCATTCGGCCAAGTTGCGACAATCATCCAAACGCATAGCATCGATTGACGCCTCGTCCACTCGGTGCGTTATAAATGAAAAAAAGTCCTGACTTTGCTGACTATCGTCTACAGGTCCCCTACACCCGCCAAGCGGAGGAGAGTATCCTTCTCTGATGGTGATTCAGCACATAGCGAACATGAAAGCCCCCCACTGAGCACCACTAGTCCTGCCTACACCTCACCCTCGATCATTTCTACCACTCCTGAGAAGTCTACTGTGGTTACACCTGCTATGCTTCGTGCTCTTACTAGAGATATACGGACCAAGTTTAGTTACTAATTTACGAATGACCGTCCTCGCATGGCTTGTTATTACATATCTGTATCGTTATTTCTTTAGTCAGTCATAACCGCAAGCAGAGGTAAAACAATGGTGATAGGAAAATGCATTGTTCAAACATGTAATCGGTACAAAACCTACAATAAAGTACAATGTACGAAAGACAATATACAGGGACCCTACAGCATGAGAATGTGGTGGTACAAACCAAAAACCAAATATGCGTTTTAGCAATTGTACTATGACATTTCTTCCTCTAAAGGGGCACCCCCTTCACGAGAAAGCGAGGGCAGACCAGGTGGCAACGGCACCGACTGCCATGGCCGCTGTGGTGCGGGCAACAGATGACACTATCCTCCTGGGGCGTTTCTTATGTCTGCGTTCTTCGACCTCAGGAGCCACAACCACTGCCGGGGTTTCCACAAGAATATCCATCTTAGCTGGGAGAGGGGCAGCCTCAGGAGCGACTTCAATCTCTGAATGCTTGCGCTTGAGAGATTTAAAAGTCTGCAAGGGTATGAGAGCGATGAGGGAAGAGGTAAATTTTACGTTACCTCTACTTCTGCGGCAATGACAGACAGTGCCTCCGTTTTGGCTGTTTGTATCGTGTGGATCCTCTCCTCCACGCGTTTCTCAGTCTCCTCGCGCAACGCCTTCATTTCTACGGCTGGTGATCAGACTATGGAAACAGCGACGAGCACATAACACATACCTATGACTAGAGCATTGAGGGCGTCGGCACAAGCCTTGACATCTGTCATGGGCGATGTCAAGATGTCGCTGCTTTCTGCATCGAACCTCGATTGCAAGTCCAAGACCTGGTCCTGGAGGTCTGCCAGGGAAGATAATTTGTCCTCTACAGCCTCCAGGCGCGTTAAAAACTCAGGCTCCATCGTATCAACCTGGTGCTGAAGATCATAGAGATCGTCCTCCGTCAAAGCATGACGATTCTTGACGTCATCTACACTGGATTGCAGCGTATTTACTCGTTCCTACGTGGGCTTGGTTAATATAAGGTGCTGAGATGGAGAATATTTACTTGCCTCAACGGTCTTAATGGAGTCGCGGAGATATTCATGGTCGCGGTGACCGTCATCTTGCAGTTCGTCCGACCGCACCACACTGATGGATGGCAGAACAGGTACGGGCGCTTGTATGGCATCCTCCAATATCGGCTGTAAATTAGAAGGCGGTGGGAGGCGTTCGGGAAAGCTCTCGAACAACGGGCCCGAGTCTAGGGATCGCATGTGCCCAAGTGAACACATCCACATCGAGGGAAGTTTAACTCTGTTCGACTCATCCAGCCGGGGAGAGGCAGGCTGTGGGGATTGATCTCGGGATTCCGGCCACGCTCCAACGACTTCCGGCTCCTCAGGGGGCGACGGCGACGGCGTGGAGAGCTCCATAGGTGAATGAGACCGGGAGTTCGGAAGGCGGTCAGGGGACGACGGCGCATTAACATCATCGTTATCGTCATCATTATCATCATCATTATCATCAAGGGATACGATGGATACGATGGGCGGTGGAGTCCATGGTTGAGAAGATTCAATATCAAGGGGGTCTGTAATCTTGTGGCAGATATCCTGCATCAAAGACCCGAGTGATGGGATCTTTCCGAGTAATGAACCCCCTAAAAAGTCTGTGGAAAAGTCTTGACGAGATGAGACACAAGAGCGAAGTTCCTCCCAAGGCATTGGTTCTATATCTGAATCATGCTCTGAATGTGAAATGGCTTCGTTGGACGAGCCCGATGGCGAAGATGAAAGGGACTCTGAAGACGGGGAAGAATGATACGAAATGGGACTGTTGAGACCATAGCGCCCAGAGCCCAGTTTTCGAAGACGAAGTTCACGACTCAAGGAGTCAGCAGGTAGGTGCCATGGAGGCGTATCGCGGATATCCAAGATATCGTGCATGAACTCGATACGAGCCGTGACCGGCAAAACGAGGGAGGCACCTTGCCCCACAGCCTTGCCAAACGTCACGATGTCACCATCAGTAAGGGTAGTCTCCACCTCAGGCTGCAGCATCCTTGATACTGTCTCGCCTTGCTTCCTCACATGTGTCCCATGGCGGGATTTGAGATCAACGATGTATACCTGGAACACAGCTCGTGAGGTGCCTGATGTGACAGAAACAGTTGTGCCTACGTGGCCACTGGCGGCCAACACAATTTTGGCGTGCTTTGCGCTCACTACTGGGCATGCGAAAACTGCATTCTGATCATCGTTCTCTTTCCTCATAGACCTATCATCTGAGATTGATTTGCGCCCGATATTCACATGGGAAGTGCGGGTCTTGAAGAAAGAAGTACTATGAGCGAGCTTGTCACCGCACGTCTCGACGTGGAGAGTGATTCCTTAAGAAATGCTAGTCTAGAGGTATAACGAAAGCGAACAAAGAGGGAGCTTACCCGTCACCGGTTGCTGTGAATCACAGGGGCGAGTAGCAGAGGGGGCAGGGTTTGTGCCCAAATACTCGACCTCATCATCCATGATGGCTGTCGATTACACTATAGAGCGGGAATCTGAAGTTGTGGACGAGGGGGCAGGTCTGTGCGTTGGTGGCGGTAAGAATGAGGATGGGGGATGACTTGGTGTTACCCTCAAGGCCGTGCTTTATCGCCTGGCCATTATTAATCCCGGACCGGCATATCCTCCTTTTACGGATATTTTACGGGTATTCATACCGAGAGCCCCCAAAACGCTAAGGTCTCTGCATACAAACTATTACTAACATTCAACGGATTTTGGCAACTGCAATGTGATACGAAATATCAAAGGTATGTTAAACGAAAGAGTCGAGATAATGATGCTGAAAACGGGACACATATGTATGATATCGACTCCTGTCATGACGGTGTATAGTGCGCAAAGTAAGGATGGTTCAGGGCACGTTTTGCTTCAAGTACGATGAGACAGAGAAAAGAGAGTAAGCTTGCAGTGCACATACCAGAAATCCGTTTTGCTGAGTCATAGGTTAAAGTGTGCTACGAAAAAGGATGAGCACCGAGCAATAAAAACATAGAACGGCGGAACGCAGCAACATGATCAATAGCAATGAAGACATACCGCGAGTAAGTCCAAACCTTGTTCATCGAGATTAGGAACAACAGTCTTGAGTTCCTGCATCGACCATCGAGGGAAGGTATCTTTATAATCCGGTAATTGTGTAACACCGGGCCAAGTCTCTTCATTTGGCGTGCCTAGGATTCTGCATCAAGCGGTCTAGGTCAGGTTCAGCAGATCGTAATCTGACCGTGTAATGCATCACCTGAAGATTTTGAAGATCTGATCAATCTCAGAATCGCCGGGAAACAGAGGACTCCCGCGCATCACCATCTCAGCAAAGATGCACCCAACGGACCACATGTCGATAGCCGTGGAGTAGTGTCGAGAACCAAGCAAAACTTCGGGCGCTCGGTACCATAACGTTACCACCTAGAGAGTATGTCATCAGGACAAATTTCGGCTCGAATGTCGCTGAAATGGGAAGAATTTACCTCATGGGTGTATGTTCTCATCGGAATGCCGAAAGCTCTCGCGAGGCCAAAATCTGCGAGTTTGAGGTTATTCTTCTTGTCGATAAGCAGATTTTGAGGTTTGAGGTCGCGATGCAAGATTCTATGCGAGTGGCAATACAAGAGGCCAGCATTGAGCTGATGAGTAAATTTCTGCGATGGGCGGTCAATCTAAATGTCAAATCACGTGACGGTCGCTTTCACGCCCCCTATCAACCATCGATGCGACGAGTGACAATCTGAGATTGTCATTGCATGGGGAATCAAAGATTTTACGAAACAAGAATGGCGTGCGCGGGGCGTTCCGATTTCTTGCACCAACGGAGAAGAAATCGAAATGCGCAGTCAATTGATGCCCTTGGCATCAGGCGACGCGTCGAAGCGCGAAACATGCCTCCAACACGCGTCCCAAATCGCGTAAATCAAGGCGAGTGGCTGATAGGGAGGCACGGTTCAACGCAAAGCTGACTTACCTTAACAATGCCGATGGCAATGGGCGTACCGGATGAATTGGCGTTTTCCATGTAGCGCTTCAAGTCTACATCCAGGAATTCAAAGACAAGATAAAGCTTCTGCTCAGCGTGAACAATGTCAAGCAGTCTGACACAGGCATTTAGTTATCATGGGTGGCTAACAACGTGCAGACATCGTACCTGACAATATTCTCATCCTTGAGTTCCTTCAGCAGACTGATTTCTCGGATAGCAGTACTCGGGACTCCTTCATCCTCTGCTTCGAGCCGAATTTTCTTAAGAGCCACGATCTGATTGTTGGTGACGTCCCGCGCCTTATAAACAACACCGTATGTGCCTAAGCGCGCGAATAATGATTATGAGCGGCAAACAACAAAAGTGGCTAGACTATGAGCGCACCTTCGCCTACAACGTGCGCCACACCAGTTCACGGTAGTCTGATGTAAACACACGACTGGCACGCACCGACTTTCTCAATTTTTGCGTAGCTATAGTTCAGCGAAGTTAATTGGCCTTGTCAATTACTCGTGGGCGTGAAGCGAGGTGCGCACCGATCCATGCGTCACAATCCGAAATACTTCTGTTGACTAGAAAAGCGGGTATCGGTATTAATCGAGCGTTTATAGCGTGAATGGGAGGGGAATTGGATCTGAACCTAGCGAGGGGGGAGGGAAGAAGAGAGCAAGTAAAGACGAGCTCGCCAACCCGGTCGCTGCACTATCCGATTACTGGTAAGATGAAAAGTCGCAAAGTCAAACGCTCGCAGTGTGAGGCGTGACGTGGATTGGAGCGAGAAGGATTGTGCACTCAGGTCGAGGCGATATAAAGAGCCCTTCGGCAAACTGCGACACCGCCACCCTGTCAGACTACCATCGATGAGATATCTATAATTTTGCTCATCGATCCGTTCCTTGCTTAAATCCTCACTATAACATCGCTTTTCCGATCAACCCATCAATTCACTCCATGTTTTCTGTCATACCCTCAACTCAGTTGATACGTTCGAAGGCACTCCCCCTAGTGAACCCCTTTTCCGCACTGAAAATGGCATGTCCAAAGGAGCATCCGTCGGACCGGAGTTCTCGAGTGGCTTGAATAATATCAGCAAGCACTCCACCATCCTGTTGTCCGTTACCTGTCGTCAAGGCTTATAACAATAGTGTCCTTCCCATGAACCCTTCACCAGCGAGAACCTGTCACCGTGACCCCATGATGTCTTCCGGGCGCTTGGAATTAAATCAATAATCAGGCTACAGTGACACGTATGGTTACCTCAAATCCCGTTTTTGCGTCAATTAAACTCAGCTGATGAGGCTTATGCAGCCAACTCACAGCCGAGCCTGGTTAGGAATCATTATGGGGTTCAGCTAAGAAAAGATGATGACATGACGTCACGTTAAGTTCACGGTAAGCGCAGGAAACGGTGTTCTTGCCGATTCGACTAGAATGCGCATTCCCTGTGATCGAGTAGTCGCTTATGCATGAGAAGCTAGACCATGAACCGACGTCGCAGGAATCAGGATATGTTCAATCACAATTTGGTGCCATCTTAGACTGAACTCGTCGATCAACATAGCTGATTAGGCCGCGACCTGTACTTCTCCAGAGTTCAACATGCAAGTAACCGGAGGTTGCTTATACATGAGAAGCAGAATTTACGAGTCATTTCCGTGAATCGAGTGCTACTGACCATGCATCATGAGGCAGCCGAGGGCGCTCCGTTGCCGGTCTTCTAGCGACAGCCAGAGACAGTGGGCCGTTCTAGGCCAGTCACTATATGTGATTTTCATCTTGCTTTCTGCCAGTGAAATGAAACCGTCCTGACGCTGGCTTATCAGTGTTCCGATAGTTCCTGCAACGTCAATGGCTGTGCACGGAAGCGACAAAACAATGATATTTGTCTCGCAAATATTACGGAGTTTCATGATCGCATATTCCTACTTACGGACAGTAGAGTACAATATGTCGAAGTTGGACTGAATGCGCATCGGTATAATGGGTTTTACCCCGGCCTCGGCCAGTTTATATTCTCATTATCTCTTCGCATTCGTGTGACGTCGATGTATTGACCAGCCCTGAAATCTTCGCCTAGCAAATAAAGCTTTCAAAAATCAAGTAAACGGACTGGTGAAGCACTCACTCCGATCGATGATGTTCATATCAAGCTCTTCGTCCTCATCCTCGTCCTCTTCATCCGACGCCCAGCGGTCCTCTTTGGCAGCGTCGGGGTTCTTGGCGCGATCTACGGCAAGATCTTTCATGAGGCGGTTCATTGAGTCTTCTTTTGCGTCCTGTAGCGACTGGTCCCGCGCAGCACGGGCGCGTTCGAGTTCTGGAAGATATTCACTATGCACATGGAGATATGAGGACGAACGGAGGATTAATGAAGACAAAACGTACGATGTATATATCTCACGAGACTCTTCTACCGCGTCAAAAAAATCTTTGATACCGTCACCTGTCATGCTTGAGACACCAACGGCCTATAGTGGAGTTTAAGTGACGAGATGCGATTTGAAAACCACGGCATGCGACTACCTTCAAATGCTTATAAAACTCATCCAAAACCAAGCTCATGCTATTCATCAAACTGTTCATATAAGTTGGTTCGCCTTCGGAGTCCCTCGACCCTGAATGCGATGCAAGAGCGAGCTGGAATGCTTCAAAATCTTGCATCCATTCGAGAGCAAAATCGTGGGGCTGCGCGTCAATCTTGTTAAATACGAGGATGAATGGTAATTTGGTCTTGTACATGATGCTAATGAAAGGGACCGTTACGGATTACTAACCCGGTGTAGATAACATTATACTCACCTGCAGGCATACAACATATTGGACATGAATGTGGCAGGAGCCGTCGTCCGTGGAGTATCAATGATGTATGCCACCACAGTAGGAAACGAGGAAGCAATGGCATCTGTGATAATAGCGCCAGACGCCGACCAAGTGAAGATCTCAATCTGACCCGGCGTATCAAGAATTATATGACTACGTGAGCGCACGAGAAGTAAGAGCGAATTGCAGGGTCGAAATGACAAGCACGTACTCGACTGTTTCGGCCCTTTTTTCTACCAAGTCCAGTACCTGGTCGAATTTCGTCGTGAAAAGATTCAAAGCAGTCAGAATACCACCGTTCGGGCCTAAGTTGTACCTTTTATCGCAGTGATCCGTTCTGTTATTCGTGCACTACCGTATGGAAACTGCAACACACTGTTTCATGACCTCTTTGTAATTGACAGTGTCCCGGATATCGATGTTAGCCTCGAATGGTAGATGAGTGACTGCAGGGTCGAGGTTTAGGATGTATGGTAGTTGTGGAGGATTTTGTGAGTGGAGGTAGGAGTTGATGCGCTGTACGAAGGTTGATTTACCAGCCCCTGCCATTCCAATCGTGATGATGACATGGGGCTTTCTTTTTGAAGTTGGGTCCGGTTGACTGCTTGATGGTGCGCTCATGGTTGTGATGCTGTAAATTAACAGAGTACAAATCTAATCATCTAGGGCCCAAAGACGCTGAGTCCTTGTATTTACATGTCCATAATAGGCTAAAATGCATTGATGGTGTAGCGGTAACATGCGGTCTTCCCACTAAGGTGGCCGCGCTCCGAGTTCGACTCTCGGTCAATGCATAGCACAATGTTTCACTCTCAGGATGTATTCTTTTTTTATATATATATACTTCGGACACTCAAAAGGAAAAGCGCCACTTCTCTCCATTTCGCCTAACTTCGACATTCCAGAGTGGGCCCGGGTGTTTGTGAGTGCGAGGCAGGGGTAAACCGCAATGGAGGAATCGGTGTGTGTGCATAACATACATCTTTATCATAGCATGTTAATCCACATTCGACCTATAGGCACCACTCCCTCCGGATCTCAAATCTCCATTCCTTCTCTTTCATTCCTTTATATGAGTCTGTATCACGGGTTCTATGGGTAAACGTGCATAGAAGTTCCTGTCAGACTCAATTGTTCTCCCAAAGCCGGCAGGCTATTTTCTATATGCAGTTGAAAGCTTAAACTATTACCTGCCCAAATCAGTATCATCCTGCACACGGGATAAAAGATGCTAACTGATCATGCGAGAGTAGGTCCTGTTCCATGATTTGACTAGGACACCATATCATGATGTTGCTGCTGACTGTCTCTCTTTCCGCGTTCTTTTGCCTTGGTGTTGCACTGGGTAGCCCATTAGCTTCAAAGCATCTTGCTCATAAACGAGCAAGATCAGAAAATGTACAAGAAGCTCAGCTTGAATGCGCTGTTTGTCCAGAAGATATAGACACAGACGATGGCGTTGCAACACTTGTTTTTGCCCAAGGGTCAGATTATGGGATCACTACGTGCACGTCAGTTTTCTTTTGTGCCACCTTGAGTTGCTCGCTGTTCTTTGCTTATCGCCTATGTAGCTACGAGGAGAGCTCTGGGACGGAAATCATTTGTCCCTACGTAACGGTGAGTATAAGACTTAGAGGGTGAGACTGCCTGATAGCGTTTGGAATACAGGATACTGGAATTTTGAACGGCTCAGTCACGTACTGCCCGCAAACAACTGCACTGACGAATTGCGTCAATAGCTAAATACTCAAATGTGATCGTCGAATGACGCGTCTTGAACTATTGAGTAGGTCGAGGACTCGGAGAGGTGTTGTCTCGAGCGTTGATAATGGCTGCTGCTCCATCACTTCCCAGATCCTGTTCCGTCCTTGCAGTCCTCCAATTTTTTTCTATTAATCTGCATCAATGTTCACTTGGTACAAACAGACGGTTTGCTCATGTCCACAAGGATAAACAAAATTGTGCATTACTTTTTTGAGTCACTGTATGGCCTTCTATCTATATTTATCATGTCGTTCGCGTATATTTTCACAGTTGTGCTTAGAATCCACTGTGCGACATTTGCGGATGACAAGTTACGGTAAGCAGCTTGAATACAGGCGCGGCTCATATTCCTAGAGCCTCACCCATAAGAAGACGCCTGCGACGACATACAGAAAACAGGTGATGTGGCGTTGTGGCAGCAAATTCAACGCTTAAGCAGTCACGATGGCACCATGCTACGCACTGCAACTCCAACATAGAAGTACTAAGGTGAGTGTCACATAACCTGTCAGTAAGACAAGTTGATGATACGCCCTGATTCGCCTCGTTAATTAAACGCCGTGTTCTATCGAATGTCATATCACAACATTGATGGTCAACTGTAAGCATGCTGCTTACCGGTTTACCTGAATTCCCATAATCAGCACATATACTACCTGCGGTACTGAACAACAACTGTTCAGACCATACCCATACATACGATAGACAAGACGGGAGCAAGCCCCCCGCGAATAGGGCTATGTCCGACATAGGGTCCACGACCCCAAAGGACAATAAATTTGATTTAAAAAATAAATAAAAATAAAAAACAACTGTTCAGTGTCACTGCCTTTTGGTGTAACGGCTAAGCGGACGGTAGTCTAGCCTACTTACATCAACACATATCAGAACCCATTGTTGTTCGACATCGCGCGATCCGCGGCCCAGCACTTTATTTCCGCCGCGCGGCCCCCCTCGATGAATAAACAGTTCAACTAAAGCATAAACATTCGAGGATATGCAAAGTTACAAAGAGTCGGTAACAGTGGGATAAAACCCTATCTCAAAATTACAGATAAATGACAATCGGCCAGCATCCGATGTTAATGAGGCCATAGCAGAAAACAACTTACATATGTGTTACCGCTGCGGTAGGCGGGCTCCGCGACACACATTGCACCGCACCGTGGGGCTGCAGCCCGTTCCAAAGGAGCCTTTTTTTTTTTTTTTTTTTTTTGCATCAGAATGAGTCCTTCGGGGTCATTGACCCTATGTTGGACATTTTCGTCATATGCTTGGCGTATCGTATGTGTGTATAGGTGACTGTTATGTTTATAAAGCGAACTCGTACTCCCTTACTTCGCCCGGGGACGAAGCAAGTAAGTACAAAAGGAAAACTGCGGGGAGAGGGTTAGTGAGTCTATTTGAGTTGAGTCGTGGCGGGTGTGTTTCGCGTGTTGGTGTCGGCGAGCGTGTCAAAGGAGCCTTGGCAACACCAAGCTATATGTTCAGCCTGCTTGTGAAACTGGTCGGAACACTACTATTGACCTGTTTGGAGGTATAAGGTAAGCTAACAAGACTACTCACAGGATACGTGGTTTCGCAGCACGTGCTGTTGTCGCGGGAATGGTGCAGCACAGTCTGTCAGCACAGGTACCTGCAACAAATACAAGGAGAGAGAAAGCGGAGCAAATGGAGCAAACCTATTTCCTGGATGCTCAAACTTTGGAGAGAAATATAAGCGAGACAAAGTAGGTTGATGGAACTTCAGGAACTTGAAGAGGTCTGCATCAGCAAAACACAAATTTCGTCACAGATTTGTACAAGCTTGTACAGGCTTGTACAGGCTTGTACAGAATTGTACAAGAAAAGACATTGTTGTACAAAGTGTACAATTGTGTACAAGCACCCACAAGCATCACTAGTTTGCTGATGTGAGGTCACTGAGAGTTTAAACTTTAATGACGACTTTTATAACTCATGTCAGCGATGTTAAGGAAGCCATTCTATCTTCTCTTGAGCCTCTCCGTGCAGCGCGCAATGTTGAATGAAATGATCATCGCAAGGCGTCTATGTGTGACCATGCACCATCGAAAAATTCTTGACAACTATGATGCGACCGCTGATCAACTTGTTGCGGGTCTGGTTTGAGGTTTATGAGTGGGTTGAGTTACCCGAAGGTATGCGTACACGCACCTGGCTACGGACTCCTGGAGACTCAATTGCAAGTTGTTTGCTTCAGTTTAGGTTCTGTATGAACTCCGTCAGTCCCGTTGATGGACTTATGCTCGATATACTAACCCTGCCGGATTTCAGTGATTTTACCAAATAAGTATCCCTTCGACTTAGAAGACGAATCGTTTTCGTAGTTCAACTTACGTTTGCTTTCCTGCGATTATATCATGATCAGGCGAATTTAGTATTACATAAAAAAACATGAGGGTAAATTGTAACCCTCCCAGAAAGCTATATCATTAACATGCAGTTCAACTTAATGGGCTCTGCCCAATGTCCAACGCTACGGCATCTTGACTCTATACTTCAGATAAATTAGAACCTTGCTCTATCCTACCTTCCTCAACTCCACCGGACGCAAGAGGTTTCTGCTCCTCCGCGGCTCTAGTTTGTTCTATGAGGTCCCGACGCGAGGTAAACCCGGCTGGGGCCCACTCGCTGGAAGTCCAAGGTTTGCATTGAGGGTCAGTGTACATCTGACGTCAACCATGCTTAGATCAATAGGTCAGCGCATAGCAGGGGCACGTACCATGTTCACACTCTCTAGTGAAAGGTTAGATGATTCGTAAAGGAAAAAATAAACGACTACGGCTCCCGCCAGGTTACACGCTGGACGAATAACCAAAGTGCTCAGTTGGGTGTCGCACTATTAACAGAGGAGGTCATACCTGCAAAGACAAAACCATAACGGTAACTTATTGCACTACTGATGAAAGGCGTGAAGAATGCCAGAAGGAAATTCCAAACCCAGTTAGAAGCGGTCGACAAACTGCCTTGCTTTGCACGGGTCCGTGTAGGGAACGTCTCTCCAATCAATATCCAGACACCACTGTAGAACGTCATTCACAACATGAAAATCCAGCCGGACTGGTGCAAACACTTACGGAGCCCAAGTCATCGCATAACCCAAGATAAACATGCAGGCTGCCACAATCATCACTGAGATAGGAAGTCAGCGAAGTGATATGTAAATAAGGTGGGGTCTCACATTTTCCTATGCCAGTATGGGTTGTAGGATCCACTGCGGTTCCAGCAGCGGCGAAAACGAAAAGCCATGCTGACTGCCAGATCCCTCCGATTATTAGAGGTCTGCGACGCCCAAACTAGACAATCAGTGAGAAACAGAAGTCAAAATTAAAAGGCCGATAAAGTCACTGACCCTTTCGAGGACATACAATCCGCCGAACGTACAAAAAAAGTTGACAGCACCAAGAATGATCTGAGTGACAAACGAGTCACTAAGACCTACCGCTCTGAACACGGATGCACCATAGTAAAAGAAATAGTTGGCGCCGGTGAGTTGTTGAAGACTCTGCAGAGTCATTCCGAGTAGAGTACGGTATAGAGTTTTGTTTTGTGGTCTAAAACAATCAATCCATCCGCCACGACTCTGCTTTTCGTACTGGACCGAAGATTTGATTTCCTCGACTTCGCGAAGGATGATGAAGTGTTCCTTTGCTTCTTCCTTGGGAATCCCACGAGTGCGTGCGAGAGATTTCTGGGCTTCCTCCATCTTTCCGTGCGCGGCAAGCCATCTAGAGGGTTGATTAGAGATATGTCAAATTGAACCAAGTTAGTGGTAATAACCTGGGGCTCTCTGGCATAAAGAGGATGCCAATGCCGAGAATCAGTGCCCACAGTATGCCAATACCAACGACGATGCGCCACGAAGCGGAATCAGGGGCGTTTCGAGTTCCAATGGAGATACAATCTGGGCAATCAATTAATCGCTGTAAGGAACTTAACATGTATTGTCTCACAAGCCACTAAGATGCCGAATGTAATGAATAACTGGTACGTTGCGCTAAGAAAAAGGGACGTCAGCCTTGTATACTACAGAAGCGCACAATCCGCACGTCAGTGTACCACGAATCTGAGGAGGAGCAGCCTCTGCTTGATACTGCGCGAGTTAGAATGCGAAAGGAAGATTAATGGTCACAAATCATTCACCATCGGAACGATAGCACTGAGCGCTCCAACTCCCAAACCGCCAATAAAGCGGCCAACAGCAAACTGCTGCCAAACATGGCTTGAACATATTTGAATGATGACCCCGACAATAAACACCAGACACTCCACAGACATCGCATAACGACGTCCGAGAAAGTCAGCGACCCTGAAGACTATTCGGTGAAATGCGAAGACAGACACCCCAAGCAGCTTACGGAGCACCCAGTAGCGCACCGGCGAGCGTTCCAATGGAGAGAAGAGCGACGATGAGGCCTTCTCGAACGGTGGAAAACGTACAAGTTGACGCAACACCGGGGGTCGAGCAGGTCGCAAAGCGAAGGAGGAAATCATCCATTAACACTATGTCGGATATCTGGCCAGTGTCATACTAACAGCGTCGATAAGTCAGTGAAAATGCTGTAAATGGTTGTGAAACATACACCGAAGATGAAACCGCCCATTGACGCCAAGAGTGCCAACATGATGGCCACCCATCCTATGGGCAGTCCGCGGCTATAAGACAGGGGCTAATTAGGACAAACACCGTGGTGGTAAGCGGGTGGTACAAAAAGAGCTCACAAGTAGAACATGGCCGCCATCTTGAGTCGTTGCAGGGTTGAGGAGAGAAGAGGAGAGAGATTGCCTTACGAGTTGTGGAGAGCGATTTGAAGGACTAAGGGCGCAACTCTCGGGCATCTATTTGTGGTTGATATCCGTTTCAACGTCATTTCATTCAATCGGTGCAATAATAATAGGTCACCGAACACTGAATTATTAATATAATGGCATGAGCTACATCACATGACTTTTATTATCGAACTGGTGAGTCACCGCACGTCCGTACCATCGTTCGACACGTAATGCACAATGGATGGGTGGTGCACAATGCACTTCAAAGCTCAGGATTCTACATATAGTTGACTCAGAACAGCTGGAGAATAAGCATTAAGATCTATTCAATGAGTGTACGGAGTCGAAATTTTAAAATCGATACTGTGGAGCCTTCCCGAGATGAAACATTTTACAACTCTATTACGTAGCGAGGCACGAGCAAAGGATTAGAGTATTGTCTCCGAGCGAACAGAAGTTGCGGCATCT